>JAJIBD010025288.1:0-10977 GCA_021461705.1 Cryptotis parvus | reverse complement strand
TTCTTCATTGGCTGCACTTATCCTTTTTATAGGAAATTCTTCACCACACCATTATGTTTCAGCTTGCTCAAATTGCACTGTTTTTAATTTTTAACTTTATTTTTTCGCAGGCTTTAAGAGTTGTTCACAATACAGTTGTTTCAGGTATTGAATGTTTACGTACCAGTCCACCATAAATATGCCCTTTCCTGCACGGTATTTTCACAAATTTCATTTGTTTTTTAAAATCCAATTGAATAAAAGTGTTTCAGGGTAGAGATTTCCTCTTTTCCACTTATGTGATTTTTAGTTTGACCCTTCTTGTATTCCCCTCGCTTTCCATTCCTTTTTTGTTGTTCAGTTTTTTATTTATTTGTTCTTGTTGTTTGTTTAGGGCCACACCCAGCAGTGCTCAGGGAGTTACTCCTAAAGCTGCTCTCGGGATCACTTCTGGTAGGGCTCCAGAGATCATATATGGGGATATCAGTGATTGAACCCTGAGTTGAAAGTAGCTCCATGCAAGGCAAGCGCCCTACCTGCTGTACTGTTGCTCTACCCATGCTCCTGGCTCCCTTTTGCCTGCTTTTCTTCTTTGCTTTGCATCAGCACCAAATCTCATCCCAAAGAAGAACACATTTTCTTCCTCTTCTACGCGCGTTGACAATGGCACCATATATTTGTTCTAAAGCACACTCAGCTTTCAACAAATATCCCATTTATCAATTATTAAGCTGAACTTTGGACCGCGCACATTTATATTTATCACTTGATCCACTTGATTACTTGAATCCGTTATTCATCAATTTGCTTGAGCAGGTGCCAGTAACATTTCCATTTGGAAGCCCTAATGCATTGCCAGTGTAGCCCAATGGCATCTGGTTTGCTTCAGGAATATAAAAAGAGCCTCAAACTGTTCGTTCAGGAGATGTCTTGATGATCCCGACCATCTCTTAGTTAGGCGGCCACGTGATCTTTTGACATTCCATGGGATCCAGTCAGTAATGGCTCTAGTCGAGCGATTTGTTTATAAATGTACATATCTTTGGACACAGTCTCATCTTTAAGGATGTTTTGGGTGAGACATAGAGAGATAAATTTTTAGAAAATATAGTGGCAAAATATGAGGTGCCTGGCTGGTGTTCCATGAAGGAACTCAAAAGTCATCTTGAGCAATTAGAGGGAAGAATCCTAACCTCCTCTTGATGATGGTTTGAAGTTGCCATTTTGGAGCAGGACAGGCTGGAGTGGTGGGTAGATGGTTGTTAATGTTTCTGGTGACAGATAAATAAGAGGGAATCCATTAGAAAATTTTAGGGGTTAAATTACAGAATATAAGGGGTTAATGGGAAGAGAATATGAGGATGTGGAGTAGCATAAGATAAGAATAGAGATAAGACAAAGCTTTTGTTTCTAATAACAATAGTTGAATTTAAACACTTTCTGCTGAGATTAGCATCCATTTTATTCTGAACTTGGAGGGAAATATAAAGGTGTTACTCCTAAGAATGATGTTTCTAATTGTATTTGGTTGTGGCATAGTAAATGCATCTGCAGTTAGTCAGTGGTATTTATCAAACACTTGTGAAGTACTAAGTATTTTGGGCATAGTCATGAAAAGTGCTTGAATTGCGGTGAGATGGGATTACTAGAAGGAAGAAATCCAGCTAGGGGTCCATGTCCTGGGAGTTTTATTGGTCTGAACTGCGGCTCTACGGTAGACCAAATAAAAGATATCACAAATCATACCTGACAGAATGCAGTGATTGAATGGATGGATTTCAGAAGCGGAGGTATCAGGTGAAGGCAAGGAGTCTTTGGAGACTGCAAGTGCTATTCTCAGCACAGTCCTGAGCTTGACAGCCAAGCGGCGTGATGGGTGTTTCGTTCCATGTCTAAAGTTATCAGTTTGACCGGCTGTCATTTCTGTCATCCCATTTAATGAGAGCACAATTGGCACAGAAAATACAATGGGTCCACTGCCCTTGCAGCCCAGAGGCCATTGGCTGGGGGAAGCTATTATCCAAAAATTATGCTCAGCTTGTCTTCTTGTCAGATATGAGTTTTGCTAAACTGCTCATTCTGTCATAAGGCGTGTGTTACAGGAAGAGCTGCGCGATAGGCTATAGAAGGGTGGTAGGGGTGATTGGTAAAACTGAAGAAAAATAGAATTTCTAAATAACAAAACTAGCAGTAGCAGGGTCAAGAAGAAGCAAACAGCAGTGCAATGGAAGGAAGATTTTTAAAGGGGGACCTTGGTTTACACTCAGAGAATACTAAGCCCAGTTGCTTCCTAAATGACTTCGGGAGGATATTAGCATTCTGTTTATCTCTTTGAAGGAAATGTTCAAAAAATGCCCAGTACACTAAATATGCCTTTTTAAAACCAATCTGCCCTATATTTGTTTAACCTGAATTTCTATATATACATTTGCTCTCTTTTTCTCTCTGTCTCTTTCTCTTAACACTGCTCTTAACATTCTGTGGTACATCCTGTGCCTCAGCTGTAAAATCGAGGAAGTAATTTTTGTCTGTACATTTCGTAATCAGAGTGAGCGTTAACTTTTGTTATTTTCTCTGCGCCAATCTTTAAACTGTTTACACAGACCATGATATCACATTTTCATACAACAATATTATGAGATCGTTATTGTGCTCACTTTGCTGACAACAAAATTGTTCTAAATTATTAAATGAATTTGTCCTTGGCCCACTTAGCTAGTAGTCAGGAAGCCAGCTTTTAAACCAATCTAATCTAAAAGGTGAAATATCTATCGATTCATACATTATCATTTTTTTCCCCAATTCCCTTCTTCATTGTTTTTAAAACAGCTGAGATTGAAGTAACATTAGGATGTGGGTCCACACATTTAGTTATATTGTTTACTGAAGTCACACATCCTGGCTGTTTGCTTCCCATTCCCTTGGTGCTCACAGGATATTCTCTTTAGTTATCATGTGCTTGTGCGCTGAGGTGTGGTACCGGCAGAAGTCGCAATTTCTGACAAAATGCTGGCATGTATACATTTGTTATGTGTACTCATAGAGATTGCACACCCACCTTAGTATTCACACATACCTGGCTATGTTCTGGAGATTGTACACTCTGTTGTGGAGCTGGGGTTTACAGGAATATGCTTGAAGTAAATGTCGGTGACACTGCAATCCGCGTCATGGTCTCATGTCTACAAGCCAAATGCTTGTTGTCTCACAAGAACATCACTAAGCCCCAGTTTGACAAGACTAAGTACACAGAGGATGCTCAGTTAACAGGAGTGTTTCTTTACTTATCTTAACAAAAATATTTTTCAATCACCTCCTTGAATATACTGAGTTCTCATTCAGTGAAGAACCAAACAAAACATCTAAGTAGAGCTGACTATATCTTGTTTTTATTTATTACTTATATTTTGCTAACAGGCTTTTCATGCATTAGTCTTTCTTACAGGAAGAAACTAAAGTAGAGGCCCCAGAAACTAGCATCAAATCACACAATTGAAGTTGTAGAACCTAGACTCAAATAAGGAAATATGACTTGGAATTACACTCATATTTACTTGATAATTTATAATGCAGCCTCAACATCTGAATTGAAAAAGATTGCTTACCAGTTCCTCATTCCAGGACATATTATATATACCTATATCAAAATACTTATTGTTTTCACATGCAGACTGGTGTGAGATGATAAGGGAGTGCATGGAGGAAGTAGGAAATGTGCAAGTTGAATTGTTGAAACATGGATTTACCTGAAACCCAACATGAATAACCCAGTAACTCTTGGAGATTAAGAATTAAAAAATACGTAAATGCATATGGAAGATATTTTATACCAGTTTTATTATTACCCTTCAGCAATGTAATAGTTAAGTAAGATTTTAAATTTAGACAATTCTGGGTTTGACTTTTCTATTCTGTCATAAAAATGTGACTTCAGCGGTGTTTAAATTATATCTACCAAATAAACATAGATATTGCAACTTTCCATATTTATTCTGAAGAACAATTAAAATACTGTCTCAAGTGTTTCAAAATGCTGAACTTTTGTTATATGTAAGCCATTATTTCAGAACATTTGCTTTTGTGTTTCTGAGTTTTGTGAACAGAATTGAAAATATTAACTTAGTATTTTTCATTTTGTTTTTTCACTTTTTTTACTTCTGATAAAATACAACAGAGCAGATTTCAACCCAATATTACGACATTGAAGTCTTCAGTAGTAATGCTGTACAATAAAGGGAACTATTATTGTGCTAGGTGATTTGAAAAACATTAAGAATAATAGATTCAGAGAAGCAAATTTGTTCTTCATCTAAGAGTCATCTAGCACGATTATATCTAAACTGTTTACCTGATAATTTGACTTAGCTTGAAGAGAGGAAATTTCAATAAAAATAAAATAAGTCGATCATTTATTTACGAATTGACCAGATTGTCCTTACTTGTGTGAATAATTTGAACCTTATGTATTTCTATAGAAAATGGCAATATTTCCAATTGATTTAAGCTATTTTTAAGTGAAGGGAGACTGGCTAATCACTGAGCCTCTCCTATATTGCACTGTATCTAGATATATTACTCAAAAAAACTTATTATTTCTGCTCATACAATACTTTTATACAGGGTGAACAGAATTTTAAATACAAATAATGCAATTTTTTAGGAGTTAAATGTATTTAAAGAGTGGCATAGGAAACTTTAAGCGTAATATAGTTATAATGAGGAACACAGTCTTCACATTCTTATTCTTTATTATTTTGTTTTCAGGATGGAGTAAGAGATACTTACAAAAGCTTAGCAAAGAAAAAACTAATTATAATAATATTTATTGTAACCTTGTGGGGAAAGATTGTACTCGTTTACAAACCATCATAAAAGGCCAAGCTTTTTTTTTTTTTTTCTCTCTCCCTTTAACTTACATTTTCTTCGGTTCTATTGTTTAGATTTGATGACCTGACTTACATTAGTACTCTCAAACTGCTGCAATCATGAGTGTTATCCCTAGAGTCTGTGATAGAGGAAGTAATATGACCATGTAAAGATTTTAAGGATTGCTGTTACTTTGAAAAATAGCATTTTGACATTTCCCTGCCATTTCTATTTTTAAGTTAATGATGTTAGGATGTAGAGTTGACTTGAATTCCAAGAATTCCAGATGGCGATCATCTCTTCACCATGAAAACATCTTTAATGACATAACTTATCTTAATATTATTACCCAGAAGTAGATTTTATTTCAGGCTTTCTGTGGATGTATTTCTTTATGCCAGAGGACTACTTTAACTGTGTTTACTCTATTCCTACTATTAAATTCAGCAGACTCAGTTCTGCCCTAGAAATCCAAGAATCAAGCCATTTTGTTTATATGTAAGTGTAAAAACTCTGCAGTTCAAAATCATGCACTTTTCTTTGTTGTTCCTAAGCTTGAAGATTTCCCACCATAATAAGTTGCTTTTCCCTAAATGGAAATAATAAATAGAATTGTTTCTGATTTTTTCTCTCACGATAATCAAATATTCATCTTCTGAAAGGACAATGGAGATCTTTTAAATGGTTTCATAATTTAATTTTTGATCCCTCTGTAAAATCTGAACTAACAGCTTTTTATAGTAAAGAGGGAGTTAAGACTGCTTTAGTTTATATAACTTAATTATTTATGTGTTTTTAATTAATATTACGCATGGAACGTAACACCAAGGAGAAAGAAAAAAAGGTGGTGGGAGGAGTGATGCCCATAAAGATTGTTTCTGCCCTGTGCCAAAAATAAGAAAGACATCTTTTTGATAGTGGAAAGTTGTGTTTCATATCGCATTATCATGTTTTAATACTTGTTTTGATGTGTGCATTAACTATATGTGTGTTATATGTGCATATATACATAATACATAAGTATTAGATTTCTTTGCCATGAAACAGCATGTCAATCTGGCTTTAAATTCTCATTCAAAATTTTTTGTTTTGGTGAGTGCAAGGCAAGCGATTCTATGCTGAGTTGCATTTCCTGGCCTAATGATTTTATTAGTCGCGATCACGATCCACGATCTTCCGTTGATCATCTATTTGCTAGGCGGGCACCAGTAATATCTCCCATATGTCTGTCTCATGCCAGTAGAGGCCAGGGGCATCAGGCTTGCTACAGGAACATAAGAGCCTCAAACCATTATATTAGGTCATGGGAGTGACCTAATATAGTGTTACTGGAATTGGCATATCAAATACAACACGAGAAGCTTGCCAGGCTTACGGCGGGGAGGCAAACTCTTTTAAACACCTCAAATAAAGCATTTATTGATGAACGTGACCGCAACGAGTGGCTGCCACGGCCGGGCTGTGATGGGCTAGTCAGATTTTATTAGTGTAAAATTAAAAAAGATCTTTTGAAGGGGGCATGTAGTTCTCCAGGCCTCTAAGTTAGCTACAGTGAAGTAAAACCCCAAGATAAAGTACTTTTATAGAGTCTAAATGACAGCTTAGCTTGGGCCCCTTTGCCTTAATAAAGAGAATGACACATCTTCTCTCCCCAACTTTCCTCAAGTCTATAAGAAGATTTGAGGAGAAATAGAGGGGATTTATATAACGCAGTGGTGTCATTCTCATGAAGCAGAGATTTACAATAGAGAAACTCTACTCTCATCTACAGCGCAGTGAAGGGATGTTAGTAGAGTAAACAAACTCATGTCTGTTGCTGTGCGTACAAAATTCAGTTACTTTTAAGAGTGCGAAGATGTATTTAAGCTATTAAAAGCTTACACTCTTAAAATGTGCTTTTATGAATGATTTTCCACTTATTCTATCTTCCTCCTTTCTCTTTCATTTATAATCAAATTTCAGGAATTGGCCATTTTGATTAAGCTATTTAACTCTTAAATAATAAGTATAATGCATATGTAAGTTTCTGAAGTTCATAAGATAAGCATCGATGTACTGATTTTAGATGCTGCTTTGTTCCGGCGCCCCTTGACTAGCTAGTACTGCCACTGATCTGCATTTCCTCCCTTTTTTTCTTTTTGGAGTCACACCACCTGGCAATGCTCAGGGTTACTCCTGGCTCTGCACTCAGGAATTACTCCTGGCGGTGCTCGGGGACCATATGGGATGCGAGATCCAACTTAGGTCGGCCATGTGCAAGGCAAAGGCCCTGCTTGTTGGACCTCGCTCCAGTTCCCGTTTCCTCCTTTCTAGAACCCCTTAGCACTATTCTAATTTCATCCCACTTTATAATATTTTCTTTCATTTACATTTTTTTCCAAGCATTTTATTATATACAAATGACATACTGCTAGATTTCTGTTGTTAAATTTACTCCCCAATATCATTATACTTTTCTTAATTTGTTGCTTTGCCAAGTTTTATACTACTTTATTATAATTGATGAAGATAGCTATATTCACTTTTTTATGTTCCAAGATCATATAGTATGTAGTCCACCAGTTTATTAATTCATCCTTTTTACACAAAGGAGCCGTTCTATGGTTTCTTTTGCTATTCCTAAACAGTGCTTCTGTGATCAATCTTGCCCTCTCTCGCATGGTGCAAGTATTGCCTTGCTTCTCACGTTTACTTGGTCTAAGAAGCAGTATCAATGAGTTGAAGGAATGCTTATATTCAATTTGTTTTTTTTCTTTGACCACAACTAAAAGTGCTTAGGGCTTGCTCCTGGCTGTTTGTTGGGGAGATAACTCTGGCAGAGGCTCATGGAAGTAAGGGATTAGGCCTTAAGTTTGTGGCTGTATGCAAAGATCCAGAGTGCCATCTCCTGGACCCGTATCTTCCAGTCTTACCAGATAATGTAAAATGGCTTTTCAGAAGTTTTAGAACAAATAAGTTGGCCTTGATGTTTCCTACTATCTTTATAGTCTATGTTGTATCTCTCATTGCATCCCTGTTTGTCTGAATAAGGTGCCTGCCCCTAGACAGAGTTCACTGAATACTTGGATTTTTTTGTTTTCTGTTTCACTAAGTTGAGTCAACTTTTTATTAATTTCTGAAGGACCAAATCTTTACTTATGTTGATCCTCCCAGTTCTTATAGTTCTAATATCTTTTATAAATTCTTTGTTGATGCTCTTTATTATTTACTTTTTGTATCACATTTTAGTCATATTAACATTCAAGTTATATGTGAGGCACTTGTGAAGCGAAACCTGTAAGTTTCTCATTGCTCTTAAGGCGCGTTGGCATGTCCTAAGCAGACTTTTCATGAGAATCAGATTTGTGAAGTTCATTGCCTTATTCACAGGATAATGAAATTCTCTTATCTTTTTACATGAATAAATAGATGATGCATCTTGGATTAGTTTCTTGGAGCAACCTTGCAAGGTACCAGAAAAGCGGTCACTCATTCCTTGAGATACATTTAGACTTATCAGGCTCTTAGAAAGATGTATTTTTGATGAAGAAGCAGGTAAAAATCCTTTCAGCCCATCTGAAAAGAGCAAAATATTTCTCTCTCACTCAGAATGAAGGTGGATAGCTAGCCAACTCCTCCTGTATATACATGGAAGGAAAACAATTGTTCCTGACTTATTTTTATTGAAAAGAGTAAATTAGAGAGAGAATACTAACTTGTCTTTTAAAGAAATGGAATAACTAGAAATATGTCTCTGATGTAAGAAGTCTTTGTATGAATATTTAAGAGTGTTAAATAATTTAATTTATCCAAAAATGCGGAAATAATTTTTTCTCAAGTTGACTTGCTACTTATAACTATAGGAGGTATGATTCAAATTTAGTAAAATCTTATCTTCTAAGATTGCTACTCTATATATTTGTTTATAATTACTTATTGTATATAATATGAATTGTATATCTATAAGAAGGTATATTTATTTTCATTATACTATTTGGGTTTTAGTTGGCTTTATAGACAGATCCTTCAAGAGCTTTTTTGTTTTTGTTTGTTTTTGGGGTTATTTTTTTTTTTTTTTTTTTTTTTTTGCTTTTTTAGGTCACACCGGCGGTACTCAGGGGTTTTCCTCCTGGCTCTGCACTCCAGGAATCACTCCTGGCGGTGCTAAGGGGGACCATATGGGATGCCGGGGTCGAACGTTTGGCCCCAGCGCCATGGAGCCTGCTGCCGAGTGTAAAAGACAAGCGCCCTACCCACTGGGCTATAGTTCCGGCCCTTAGAGCAGGCTTTGGACAAAAATCAGGAAGTATCTCCACCTGAAATGTTTATTCTATTGTGTTATTGTCTCTTAAACTTGGAATCTGATGGGCATATGCCAGGTTTGACTATATTTGAATTTGTTTCTCTTTTATTTCATATTTTCAACTATGTATTATGTGATATTTTTGGAGTCTCTATTTTCTTGAGCCTAAACTCAATTTATTCGTTTTTAATTTTACTAAATGATGTTAAAATTTTGAATTTTTTGGTTTTGCTTTCCCACATTTTTTGCTTGCTCATGTTTCTCATTATATATACATGCCTACACATACATACACAAATCATATTGTATTTGATTTGATGGCATTTAACCCTAATTTGTGTGTGTGTGTGTTCTTCTGGTAATTTCACTCATGATACTACATCTCAGGTTTTATGGTTTGTATAAATTTTGAAGTTTAATTTAATTCTAGAACTGTTTGTAAGAATTAATTGAAAGCCTGTATTGGGATGCTGATTTGCTTTACTGTGCATTTCTTTTTGGACATGGGGCTTTCAGGGAACCCAGAAGGTGAGAACAGCTGGGTAAAAGTAGAAGATATGAACTGCTTCAAATAGAATCACAACTCCAAGAATAACCTTATATGATTCTGTAAAGGCTCTAAAACATAAATTGTTCCATAAAGTTTGCTTCTTTTTTTTTTTTTTTTTTTTAATTTTTTATTTTACAATTAAAAGATATACAATTAAAAGTTCATGTATTTGGGTTTTGGTCATGCAGTGTTCCAGCACCCATCCACTCAGTGCCCATCTCCCACCAACAAGGTCCAGGTTCCCTCCCCTCCCAGCCCTCTTCTCCATGGCAGGTTCTTTTTATTTCTTTCCCTTTCTCTCTCTTTCTCTTTTCCTTTCCTCCAGACTATGGATTACAGAACATACATTAAAGGGTTGTCATGTGTATCTTTTTGCCTGTATTTAATGCTCAGTTCTAGGTTGGTATTAGTACCCCTCGACAATTGTTAGCACACTGTTCCATTTTCTGTCTTACCTAACCTCTGACTCCCATACGTTTGTATAATTTCCACCTTTGACAAGACCTCTGATATATGTTTCATGACCTTGGATATTGAGTATCATAATATGTACTTACTATATATTTATGTTATGCAAATAAATGCAGTCATTCTGTTATCTGTCTCTCTCCTTCTGGTAATTTGGCTCAACATAATCTTCTCCATGTCCATCCATTTATAGGCAAATTTTATAACTTCATTTTCCTCACAGCTGCATAGTATTCCATTGTGTAGATGTACCAAAGCTTTTATCCAGTCATCGATTTTTGGGCTCTCTGGTTTGCTTCCAGATTCTGGCTACCATTAGAATAATGCTGCTATGAACATAAAAGTAAGGGATGGTGTTTTTCCGCTGCGTATTTTTTGGTTTCCCAGAGTAGATTCCCAGAAGTGGTATGGCTGGGTCAAATGGGAGTTCAATTTCTAGTCTTTGGAGGAATGTCCTTATTGTTTTCTGAAAGGCTGTACCAGCCCGGATTCCACCAACAATGGATGAAGTGTCCCCTTTTCCCCCCCACATCCCACGCCAGCACTTATTGTTCTTTCTCTTTTGAATATGTACTAGTCTCTGTGGTGAGTAAAGGTGGTATCTCATTGTTGTTTTGATTTGCATCTACTCTGATGATTAGTGATGATGAAGCATTTTTCATATTTTTTGGCCATTGAATTTCTTTGCACTTGCTGAAGTTTCTGTTCATTTCTTCTCCCCATTTTTGATGGGAGGTTGTTTTTTCTTCTTGTAAAGTTCTACAGTGCCTGATATATCCTGGATATTAACCCCTTATCAGATGGGTATTGGTAGAATATTCTTTCCCATTCT
>JAJIBD010025287.1:0-16035 GCA_021461705.1 Cryptotis parvus | reverse complement strand
TTTTTTTAAAGTATTTTTATTATACCACTGTGAGATATACAATTACAAAGATATACAATTAAATAGCTCATATTTGGGCTTTGGTCATACAGTGTTCCAGCACCCGTCCCTCCACCAGTGCCCATCTCCCACCACCAACGACCCGGTTCCCCCCCCCCCACCAGCCCGCCTCCATGGCAGGTTCTTTATTTCTTTCCCTTTCTCTCTCTTTCTCTTTTCCTTACCCTTCCAGGCTATGGATTACAGAACATACATTAAAGGGTTGTCATGTGTATCTTTTGCCTCTATTTAATGCTCAGTTCTAGGTTGGTATTAGTACTTTCGACAATTGTTAGCACACTGTTCTATTTTCTGTCTTACCTAGTCTCTGACTCCCACACATTTGTGATAATTTCCACCTTTGACAGGACCTCCTGATACATGTTTCACTTGACCTTGGATACTGGTATCATAATATGTACATATATTTATGTCATGCAAATAAATGAAGTCTTTCTGTATCTGTCTCTCTCCTTCTGGCTAATTTCACTCAACATAATCTTCTCCATGTCCATTCATTTATAGGCAAATTTTATAACTTCATTTTTCCAACAGCTGCATAGTATTCCATTGTGTAGATGTACCAAAGCTTCTTTATCCAGTCATCGATTCTAGGGCACTCTGGTTGTTTCCAGATTCTGGCTATTGTGAATAATGCTGCTATGAACATAAAAGTAGGGATGGTGTTTCTGCTGCGTATTTTTGGCTTCCCAGATTATATTCCCAGTAGTGGTATGGCTGGGTCAAATGGGAGTTCAATTTTTAGTCTTTGGAAGAATGTCCATATTGTTTTCCAGAAAGGCTGTACCAGCCGGCATTCCCACCAACAATGGATGAGTGTCCCCTTTTCCCCACATCCACGCCAGCACTTGTTGCTTTTACCCTTTTGAATACGGGCCAGTCTCTTTGGTGTGAGGTGATATCTCATTGTTGTTTTGATTTGCATCTCTCTGTTGATTAGTGATGATGAGCATTTTTTCATGTTTTTTTTTGGCCATTCGAATTTCTTCCCTTGCTGAAGTTTCTGTTCATTTCTTCTCCCCATTTTTTGATGGGGTTGTTTAGAACAATAAATTAAAAAAATTTTATTATACCACAGTGAAACATACAGTTACAAAGCTGTTCATAATTGGTTCTTGGTAATACAGTATTCCAGCACCCATCCCTCCACCAGTGCGCCATCACCACCATCAGTATACACACACCCCCTCGGGCCCCATCCCCAGGCTGCCTCAGTAGCAGGTACCCCCTTATCCTCTCTTTCTCTCTGTCTCTGTTTCTGTCTCTGTCTCCTCTCTCTCTCTCTCTCTCTCTCTCTCTCTCTGTCTGTCTCTCTGGAGAACAATAAATGTTGCAGTGGAAAGATACTAAGGAAAATAAGTTAAGTAAAAATAAAAGAGAGGACTGGGCAGTAGCTGGTCTGATGTGGTCTTCGCCCAAGGTGCAGGTGGCACCCAGGCCACACCCACAGTCCTCCCTCACCCGCAGCCACCCGCAGCAGAGCCTTCTGGATGGGCTGGGGCAGGGGGCATCCTTGGGTCTGTGGGCTCAGTCTTAACAAAAAGCAGCTCTTGTACATTTCCTATGTAGTTTTATTTATTGTCACTGCTATTGTTGTTATTATTTTGTCTCCAAATAGTGCTTGGGCCTGAGAATCCATGCTTGCGTCCAGTGAGGTAATGCTGCTGGATTTAATGGTGTTAGGAGCCTGTAGAGCAATCATGGAGATGGCAGGCGGTACAGGGACCACCAGGCAGTGCGGGGAGAGTCATGTCTTGCCCCAAATCAAACTCAATGTCTAACACAAACAAGGGTTCTCCAACCCTTCCAGCCATCTCCCAAGGCCCAGTTTGCATTTTAAAACAAACACACTACCTGCGTATGAACAAAGTTGTTGTGATTTCAACTTTTCTCCAGGAGACATAAATTATATTTTGTCCAATACAGGCGTGCATGTGCTTTCACTTTTAGCACTTTTGGTTGCATGAGCAACCACTTTTGGCATCAGGAAAAGATATCGAAAGTCAGAGAGAGATTCTTTCCCCGGAATAAAATGCATGTATGGATAGAAGAGAAGTTTTCATTGTTCACTGTCATAGTTTGTTTAATAGTCTTGAGCTTGTTCAGTATTTCTTAGACTTGCCTCTTATTGACCAACTTAAAGGTGCTCAGGAAGTCGCTTTGGGCTTACAGGTGCCCAAAGGTTTGCAGAGAGAGGATCAAAAGTGAAGAAAATTTAGTTTTTATTTCTGGGCGTTGCCTGATGCAGCCACATCCTGAGTTATTCCTAAATAGCAGTAAAATGATGGCTTTGGGATAAAATTCTAGTGCTAAAGACGAGAAAACACTTATTTCCTCCCACACACAAAAGTAAATGACTAACTGAAGTAAGACATTGCAAGGGTCCATGTGGCTCTGGCCGCCAGGTGGCCGCTTTGACCCCTTTACTGTATGTGCATCCCACATTTTCTGGCAATAAAACATTGACTGAAACAAACTCAGACTCAGCTACCTAAACTCTTCCTCTCTGGACAATCCTCCCACCATTAGCACCCCCTCAATATACGTTGTTTTTCCAAATCCTCATCATCTCTTAGTTTATTCTTTAAAAAAAATTCTTTTTCAGTAGAAAACATTGATGCCTAAAGGCTGATCTCAGTTAATTACACAAATTCCGCTCTCTTCAAGACTGTATCTAAGTCTCCAAAATTGGCTGCAATGAAAACACTTACTCTTCTTCAACAATTATAACAAAAATTGGTTATCTATTCCTCTTAAGGAAGCAAGATTTTTGGAAAAAATAATCAAGTTTCATCAAACCAGGTTGAATGTTTGGACCCTGCTGCCTTTTTATAAGTATATATTGCAAATGACCACAAATGTTTCAGACTTTACACATTGTATAACCTATTCTAAATAACAAATTATGATACTTACCTGGCAGGGGAGATACCATGATCATGAAGGTGGTTTTCCCAGGGTGAGGCTTATACATTACACTCCGGATATGCTGACCCCTGTGGTTTCCCCAAATGTGGGAAACTTGACTGCATAATTTGTGGTAGTGGGGGACTGTGTTCGTGTTCACTCCTAAAAAAATTAAAAAATCACTAGTTATGACAAAATTTAGCAGTTTGAAAACAAACACACACACAACTTTAATGGATCAGCAGCAAGTAGCTTGGATTAGTGCTTATGGCTCAGGGTTTCACACAAGCTTTCGGTTAAGATGTCAGATGGGGGTTGCAGTGGAATAATTGGAACTAAATTATCCATTTTAAGTAGTGAACTGGGGCCCAAAACTATAGTAAAGCAGG
Source organism: Cryptotis parvus (assembly GCA_021461705.1). Lineage (NCBI taxonomy): Eukaryota > Metazoa > Chordata > Mammalia > Eulipotyphla > Soricidae > Cryptotis > Cryptotis parvus. The sequence continues at coordinate 12,679 of JAJIBD010025287.1, read as the reverse complement.
TATGGTGCTTGACCTGCACGAGATTTTTCAGGGTTTGAAGCCCAGCAGTCCATAGGGTCCATCAAGCCTGCCTGGACTGCCAGAAGTTATCCCTGAACTCAGAGCCAGGAGTAAGCCCTGAGCACTGCTGGTTTTTTTTTTTTTCAGTTTTTTGGGTCATGCCCAGTGATGCTCAGGGGTTGCTCCTGGCTCTGTACTCAGGAACTATTCCTGGCAGTGCTTGGGGGACCATATGGGATGCTCGGGATTGAACCCTGGTTGGCCACGTGCAAATACCCTACCTGCTATATCGTCTCTCTGGCCCACACTGCTAGATGTGGCCCCAAAACAAACAATACAAAACAAAAGTGGTAAAGGCAAGTAACTATGATTATTGTCAGGGGGCCTCACTTTCTTGTGGCTTCCTAGCATGACAGTTAGCTTCTTCAGAGTTATCTGAGAGAAGATAACAGAAACCAAAGTGTCTTTTGTGATCTGACTTCATTCATTGTCTATAACGCCTTACTGGTTGGATAGTCCTATACAGTGTGAAAGGGTACCACAAGAGGTATGAATATAGCAGTTAAGAATTTTTTGAGAGTGCCGGAGGGACAGCACAGCAGGTAGGGCATTTGCCTTGCGCGGCCTACCTGGGTTTGATTCCCTGGCATCCCATATGGTCCCCTGAGCAGGAGTAATTCCAGGAGTAATTCCAGTACTGCCAGGAGTAATTCCTGAGTGAAGAGATAGGAGTAACCCCTAAGCGTTGCTGGGTGTGACCCAAAAAGCAGAAAAAAAAAAAAAGAACTTTTGGAGGCGGCTCTAGGGTGAGTGCATGCTTTGCAAATTGGAGACCTGAGTTTGGTCCCTGATGCTGCAGGATTCCAAGCACTGAAGAGAGCCAGAGCAACTCCTGAGCACTACTGTGTGTGGCTCCCAAACCAAAGTAAGCAAAAAGATATATTTTATCTTATTTATTTTAAGACTGTTATTTAAAAACATTGACTGGCAAAAAAAATATTAACTAGAGTGTCTCTTAAAAAGAAGGCATCACCTAAATTCCATGCTTTAACTTTCCAATTTGATTCTATGCGTTAAGGATTCACAGCTTGCAGAAATACTGTCCTCCTTTGGCTTAAACATTGTGTTTATTTCCTGTTGTTAAAACAGTAACCTCTATTCCCAGCCTGAACTCAAAGTAGTCATTATTTTAGTTCAAGTTCATAATTCCAAAGAGGGAAAATGTGTGAATTCTTATAAACAGTTGTTGAAATTAACAAATTTGATTAGTATTCAAGGAACTATTTCTTAAATGGCATTTAGCTAGGTGAGATACTCTAAACGTTGTTTTAGAAACTATTTCTATATCACAGTTACCGATTCTAATATCTACACAGAACAAGCATAATTATTAAATGGGCTGAATAATTAATTGAACATAACTATGACAGAATAAAAATATACATGAATTAGAGGCAAGAGTAAGAGATAGGAAATTAGAGTCTTCTAGACCTCGCTGCCCTCTGTGGTTTTAGTAATTCCTGAGTGCAGAGCCAGGAGTAACCCCCTGAGCATCGCTGGGGTGTGACCCAAAAAGCAAAAAAAAACAAAGTGTCTTAAATTCCCCAACCATGATTTCCTTGTTTGTGAAAAGATGGAGTTGGATTAAAAATGGGCAATCTCTGATGCTACATTTCACTGCCTCTGAAGTTACACAGGAAAAAACATATATACAGAAAATTTCCATTTCTCTCTATTTACTTCTAAGTAATTTCACACTATTCTTTCCTAAGGTTCATTTTCTCTTTGTTCCATGCTCTTTGAGCATACACTACACTTCTCCTTTCATAATTCTATATTGTTCTTTTGCTAATTTATCCACTGGCGTGTCCAGTTTCTTGGTTGTGCTTTAATACTTTAAATATATTGTCTCAAAATACCAAGATTTTGAGACAATATATTCAATATTATCTATTATTGCCTATAGTAACACAAGATTGAGTCTTATAGGGTTCAGTTTTGTTCATATTGTGCCGACCAAACATCAGCTTCAACATTTGAACCAATCCAAACCTCAGCTTCAACATATTTTCCAAGTTTTTACTCATTTTTTCTGTTTAATAAGTTTTAGGGTGTTCTCCAAAGCAGGGCCCAGGGGTTTCAGAGTCTCTCTTGGCAACTGCCAACCAGGTTGATGGGTCAACGTGAGCCAGTGACGAGGTACTCAGGGCCCTGTGATTGGGCCCTGTGATTGCTCAGGGCCGCTCCAGCCATGCTTGGGTGGGGCTACTACGACAATAGGCAGCAGTGCTGGGTGTGTGGGGGGGGGGGGTGTCTCCAAGGTTACTCCCGGAGATGCTGAGGGGTTGGCATGTGTGCCACAGGGTCAAACTTGGGATCTTTTGCATAAAAGGCATATGCCCTTGACCACTGGCCTATCTCCTTCACACTCCTCCCATTTATAGTACAATTTTTCCTTTTGGTTTTTATAGCAGTAAGGGCAGACACATATTCTAGCTGAGGTTTTTTTTTTTTATTTATTCTTATTATTTTCCATGTTTATATTGAGACTATCAGCCCGGATCATCGACAGCCACCCTGCCGCAGTTTTTTTTTTTTCAATCTGGCCCAGGTATGCTGAACCAGAGACTCTCAGACATGGGGCAGAGCTGCTACTTGCTCTCCCTGTGCCCAGCTGCTCGTGAGGCGCCCGGGAGGCATGGCGGGTTCTAGCCCTGGCCTGCCACCCCAGCTGAGCCTCACAACAAGCCAGACCACCCTCCCCTACTCCATGGGGCCCGGCATTTTCCACATCCAGACTTCCCTCTTGTCACAACTCCACCCAGCAGACCAGACTATCACAGCCCGGCTCACGCGGCCGCTAGCGGCCACGCGGTTCATCAATAAATGCTTTATTTAGAGGTGACTACAACAGTATGCCACCCACACGGCAAGCCTGGCAAGCTGCTCGTGTAGTATTTGATATGACAAATACCAGTAACATTTATATTAGGTCATTCCCGTGACCTAATAATATAATGGTTTGAGGCTCTCTATGTTCCTGGAGCAAGCGGATGCCTTTGGGTTCTACTAGCATGTAACAGGACATATGGAGATATTACTGGTGCCCGCTCTAGCAAATAGATGATTAAAGGGAAGATAGTGATAATGATGTTGTAGAAGTCTCGGGTTATGAATAAGAATGTTTTCAGTAGTCTAGTAGATAAGTGAAGAGGTCATTGGTCTGATAGACCATGGACCAAGTTGCCCAAGTTTCATGCTTTTTCAGATTAACTAGAAATAGAATTTAAAGTGATTTTAAAGTGAACTCTTCTGACTTACTGAGTTATGGAAATTTAGAATGTATTTGGAAAACTACCATTTGGGCCTGTTGAAAGACAGGCCTAGCTAGCTTGGGAGATTGCGGTTTAATTCACTTGCAGTTTAAACTACTGACATGTTCTTTTAATTTTTTGGGGGGGTCACACCCGGCAATGCTCAGGGGTTACTCCTGGCTCTACACTCAGGAATTACTTCTGGAGGTGCCCAGGGGACCATATGGGATGCCGGGGATCGAACCCAGGTCAGCCCGCGTGCAAGGCAAACGCCTTACCGCGCTGTGCTATGGCTCCGGCTCCTGCTTACATGTTCTTAAACCAGGGTTCATGCTAATGAGATCTCTCTTCTGTGTAAACACTGATGGAGGGTGTGGCAGTTACAAGAGTCACTTTCACTCTGAATCTGTGATTTTGAAACATTACTATAATCTCTACTATGATTTCAATGTTATCTAGATTGGGCAAAATTCCTCTTAATACCCACTGGTCTCAGAGTGGGGCAGTTAGAATTTACCAGGAGACTACACTGAGACTATCGTTTTAGATTGAAGGAAGGATCATACTAATTTTCCCTCAAGCAAGGTGAGAATGACCCTTTCAGTAAACAAAAGACAAGACACTCAGAATCACATTGGTACAGAACAGAAAATAGATGTACCTTGTAGGTACCATCTAGATTGCATGAAACCCATAAAATTATGATGTGTTTCTCCCCATGAATACACATCCATTGAGATGCATACCAGCTCCCTCCCTCTCTCTCTTTCTCTCTCTGCCTCCAGTGTTTTGACATAAGAGATATGATTATCTCTTATGAGATGAGAAAGGGACTAGTCCCTGGCAAAACCATTTGTTTAGACCTGAAACAAGTTTATACCTAGAAGCTTATTGTTAATCTTTGTTGACATGACCCTCCCTGAAGATAGGATTACTTTGGGATATATAAGGGTATATATCTGTACCTGACTTGAGGTACAGATATTCAGTTTTGTGGAAGACTTGGACCAAAATTCAGCCCACAAAATGTTTCATTTGGCTCATGTCGGGAAGCCGCTAGAATCCCCAGTGATATCAGGAAACGTGTTACCTTCTACCTCCGAAGTTGTAAACATTGATGTGTAAGTTGTAAACACTGATGAGTGCATGGTCTAAGTTTGGATCAAGAGCTAGAGGCCTGGGAAATCCCATTAGTTTTGGATTATAGTAGCAGAGCTTGTTGTATAGGTAATTAGCAAAAGCCGTTTGGAACTGCGCTGGACTCCTGAGTTTTCATCCATTCCCCACGGACTTGGGAGGTAGAAGGTAACTTCGTTTCCTGATATCACTGGGGACTCTAGCGGCTTCCCGACATGAGCCAAATGAAACGTTTTGTGGGCTGAATTTGGTTCTTGATGATTCCATGTAGGCAAGCGAGTCAAGAATCACTGACTAAATATTTTGGTTTTGTTTCGGAGCCACACACGGTGGTGCTCAGGGATGATTCAGGGAGCACAGGAGGTAGTGGAGGTCAAACTCGGTCAGCCACAAGCAAAGATTGTGAGTTAATCCTTGTGCTCTGTCTGCCCACACAAACCTTTATTTCTTTCTAAAATTCATCAGAATCCTGCTCCAATCTTGTAGCTCATGATACCCAGGAACCATTCTTTTCTCTCTCCATACCTAGTTACTTCATTTTCCTACACTTTTGCTTTATCTCCTAACTTTCCCATTCAGTTTTCTTTTTCTGAAAATTTTCTATTTGCAGAAAATGGATGACACAGGGATAATGAGTGGCAAAATAAAAGGGACTTATTAAAGTCTCATTTACTTCTGTCTGGTGATTGACTAAAGGCACTGTGGTATAGAATACTCTAGAAGCAATAGTACACTGGGTAGGACGTTTGTCTTGCAGGCGGCCGGCCTTTCATCCCAGGCATACCATAAGGTTCCTCGAGCACCGCCAGGAGTAATTCTTTTTTTTAATTTATTATTATTATTTTTTAAAATAGTTTATTATACCACTGTGAGATATACAATTACAAAGATGTTCATGTTTGGGTTTCAATCATACAGTGTTCCAGCACCCATCCCTCCACCAGTGCCCATTTCCCACCATCAGTGCAGGAGTAATTCTTGAGTGCAGAGCCAGGAGTAACCCCCTGAGTATTCCGGGTGTGATCCAAAAAGGAAAAAAAAAAGAAAAAGTTAGAAAGCTTTGTAGGACAAAATCGATAGAATTCATGCTAAGTGGCATAAACAAAGGAGTGAAAGACAATGCCTGGTGGTGCCAGTCTTTTGCTTGTTTCTGGGCCATTCCTAGCATGGCTCAGGACTTACTCCTAGCCCTGCGCTCAGGGATCACTCCTGGATCACCCCAACAAAAAGTGGAGGTGAGGCATCAACCAGATGGTAACATAAGCACCTGTTACATTGTCTCTCCAGCCCTGGTTTAACTCTAATATGGAGCATAATTACATAAAGGAAACGAATTGGGGAAAATATATAAAATGAACTCAGTAAGAAAAGTGGTGGTTACCAGAGCTAGAAGCAATATCACTATCACTATCTTCCCGTTGATCATCTATTTGCTAGAGCGGGCACCAGTAATATCTCCATATGTCCTGTCTCATGCTAGGAGAACCCAAAGGCATCCGCTTGCTCCAGGAACATAAAGAGCCTCAAACAATTATATTAGATCACGGGAATGACCTAATATAAATCTTACTGGTATTTGGCATATCAAATACAACACGAGCAGCTTGCCAGGCTTGCCGTGCAGGTGGTATACTGTTGTAGTCACCTCTAAATAAAGCATTTGTTGATGAACCACGAGGCCGCTAGCGGCGCGTGAGCCTGGCATGATAGTCTGGTCTGCTGGGTGGAATTGTGACGAGAGGGAAGTCAGGATGTGGAAAATGGCGGGCCCATGGAGTAGGGGAGGGTGGTCTGGCTTGTTGTGAGGCTCTGCTGGGGTGGCAGGCCAGGGCTAGAACCCGCCATGCCTCCTGGGCGCCTCACGAGCAGCTGGGCACAGGGAGAGCAAGTAGCAGCTCTGCCCCATGTCTGAGAGTCTCTGGTTCAGCATACCTGGGCCGGATTGAAAAAAACTGCTGCAGGGTGGCTGTGGATGATCCAGGATGCGATAGTCTGGTCTGCTGGGTGGAGTTGTGACGAAGGAAGTCCAGATGTGGAAAATGGCGGGCCCCATGGAGTAGGGGAGGGTGGTCTGGCTTGTTGTGAGGCTCTGCTGGGGTGGCAGGCCAGGGCTAGAACCCGCCATGCCTCCCGGGGCGCCTCCCGAGCAGCTGGGCACAGGGAGAGCAAGGAGCAGCTCTGCCCCATGTCTGAATGTCTAGCATGTCTGCCCCATGCTAGAAGTAATAGCAATGGATAAAGGAGTTCTGGGGGTGGGGGGTCAGAGTTGGGGGAGGGCAATGCTCCATCAGGGATTACTCCATCTCTGTGCTCAGGGATCATTCCTGGAGGAGCTCAGGTGGCCATGTGCAGTGCAGGTTGGTAACGTGCAGGGAAAGTGACCTACCTAACGGACTAGCTCTCCGGCCCCTAGAGGTAGTGGGATGGCATGGAAACTTTGATGGAGGGTGTGGGTGAGTCCTATGAAGACTCTTTCTTTGCTTTTGGGCCAAAGCCAGCCGTGCTGGTTCTTACTCCTGGTTCTGTGCCCAGGGATCACTCCTACAATCTCTGATTCCGGAGGAAAGCTGGCTTTCCCCAGTCCCGCCTCGGAAGCAGCGTCCAATCCAGAAGTGATCCCAGCCTTTGCCGGGGCTCCAGGTCTAAAGCGCTACCGTGTCCCTGTACTCCCTACTCAGAGCTCTTAATGGGTGACCGAGAAATCCCGTTTTACGGGAGGGCACCCTCCTTCTGGAGGGGCTCTGCCTCATTCGGCTGTAAGGTTAGTGCCAGGATCTCCAAGAGTTCCAAGGGGCCTGATGGGAAACTCTTCCTTGAGTGCTTTAGAAGGATCACTCTTCGTAAAGACTAAAGATAAATGCTTCCTCATTGTTCCTTTAACACGGGTCTAGAAGCCACCCTCCCGCTCCTGAACCTAAAGGCCATTGAAAAAAATGGTTTTAGTTTATTGGATCAGGATCGCGTTTCGGCCAATCCAGTCTCAAAAGAGGTTCAGCAGTTTTGAATTCCCGGGCTGCAGTAAAATGGTGCAGATGGGAGACTGGGGCTCCGAGCGTGCTGGGAAAAGTCTTTCCTTCAAGACCAGTAGAGGCTGATAGGGATCTCTATCCCAAGCGCCACCCGTGATTTGCTTGTTTATTCCCGGGCGCCGCCTCGGGGAAGAAGGAGCGGGTCGCCCCCTGGGAGGGCGGAGGATGGGGATCTGGCCCGCGGGAGCGATGCACGTTCCGGATTTCCGCCCCGGGGTACCTAAAGCCGAGGCAGGGTTCCGCCCCGCTGAATGCACCGGCGCTGGAGGGCGTGAGCCGCTCAGATGTCAGGCTTCGGGCCGCCGACGGGAGCTCACCGAGGGCTCCCACGCCATGACAGGCTCGCCTAGATCTAAAGACTGCCCCGGCGGCGGCTCAAGGCACCCGCGGCCGCCTCCCTCCGCGCGCCCAGAGGCTCCAGCTGCAGGCGCCGGGTCCCGCCCCCGGGTGCGGCGCCCACGCCCAGCGCCTTCCGCCCGCCCGCCCCAGCGCAGTGCAGCAGAGCGCGCTCCCCGCTCGAGCCGAGCCGGGCTGCGCGCGCACGCGTGCTCGGGGAGGGGGCGGCGGGGCCCGCGCGGCTGGGGGGGAGCCGAGGAGGCGGCGACAGCGGCCCGCGGAGCCCCCCGGCGGGACTCCGCGCTCGCCCTCCGCCTCACTCTCGGGCCCCGCGAGGGCGAAACGCTTTCTCCCCGGCATGCAACGGGAGGAGGGGATTTAACACCAAGATGGCGGACGGCCCGGATGAGTACGAGAGCGAAGCGGGCTGCGTGCCCCTTCTCCATCCAGAGGTGGAGCCCCGGCGCCGGGCGCATTCCCAGCGCGCCGGGCCCCTGCCCTTCGGGTCGCCGGCCCGCGGGGACGCGGTGGCCGAGCGCGAACGTGCGTGCGGGGGAGAGCGGATCGCGGCCGAAGTTGGCGAGGCTGAGGCAGGCCCCGCGAGCGGATAACGGGGGAGGAGATAGCGGGCGGGCCCGGCCGGGGGCGGGCTCTGGGACGCCCGTCCCTGCTGCTGCTGCCTGGAGGACAGCCGGGGAGGATGCGTCGCCGCTCTCGGCTGTCCGGGCTGACGGCGCCGCCTTGGAATCCTCGCCGCTGAAGCCCCAGTGCTGCGCCGAGCCTCTCGGGGCGGGGAAGCGCGCCTGCTGTTGATTTCCTCTTCTCCCGGGCGAAGGACGCCCACCAGTGCCTCCCCTGGAGCTGCTGGGAGGTGGTTGGGAGGAACAGCCTCTGGGACAAAGTGTGGTGGTGTTTGGAGTACTGGACGCCTGTAACTAGCATCGCGAGCAACTTTGTAAGCCACGGTGTTTAAAATAAAGTGGGGGAGAAAAGAAAGGAAAAGGAAAAAACCCAAGCGAGAGCCTCCGGCTTCTGCCCTGGTCAGCACCTCGGTGTCCTTTATTTGCAGTGTTTGTCCTTAAGCGATTCCCAAGAGAGGTCAGAACTTTGGAGCTTTCCTCCTCTGCTTGGCCAAGTAGAACGTTTGCGTGGTTTTTCGTGTTGTTTTGGAGCCGGGGGAGACAGTGCAACACGTTTTCCCATCACAACAAGAGCCCGTTTCCATGCAAGTCCACAGTGCCCAGCTCCAGCCTGGGCACCGCCTGTGTTTGTTTACCTCAGAGTTTCTTGCCGACCTCGGGCTGCTCCTTCCTGGGGCCTGGAAGCAGTGCTTGGTGCATTTGGGTTCTCAACGATCCGCAGTGATTTGTGGATGGGTGGAGGCCGAGCTACCCGAAGAACTGGAGCTTTTAAGGAGAAGGAAGGGGGTGGAGACTGAGGGGTTGTGTGTTGTAGGGGCCCCTAGCCTTGACGTCTGGACCCGGTTACTTTGCATGAGAATGAGTCTGGAATTTATCTGGATCCTTAATTTGCTGGTGTTATTTGCCAAAGTGCGAATAAGGCAGTCACCCCGTTTCTATCAGCCACGTCTCATTCAGCACCTTGATTTATTAAGAAAACAAAACACGTGGAGACAGTTCCTTAGGGATGTGCCCTAGGCCAGCCTCTATGGATAGAAAAGGTTATGCTTTGGGTTTCTGAGGAGCAAAACTTGACAGTAAGTCTAGACTTTAATTTTTCTGTGCAAAGCGGTAACATTTCAGAACTGGTCTTGAAGACATTTCTCTCTTGATCTGCACATCAAAGACTCTACAAATATATCAAGAAAGAGGTTTTCCGTGGACGCATTGAAAGTATTACTAAGGGATATTTCAGTTCCTCTATTTCCGTGAAAGTATTTCAGATATTTACATTTTTATCCTATATATTTTCATATATGCTCTCCAGATACCTTTGCTCTGTAAATTAGTGCATTGTTTACAGCTTTAACTCTAATGTGTTGAAGCTAACATAGCTAGTCTGGAGACGGCAGCTGCAGTCTGTGGGGCCGAAGTTTGGAGAGCAGGTTGCCATTCAGTAGAACAGTACCAGAAAATAGATTTCTTCCTTATTGAAAGTGCAAGTTGATATGCATTCTACCTCCCGTTTCTTTTTTTATCTAACACAAGGTTTGATTAGTGTATGTGCTCTGAGTCATCCAGCAAGCCTGTCATTAACCTGCAGCGACATAGGCGTGAGTGTTAAGGTCTTACTTTCCACATCCTATTAGCGCGCCTAAAGCTGGTACAGGCATGATGAGTTCTGTTACTTGTATTTGCATTCTCAGGGTAAGCTTCTCTGGGGTGTAGGTTCATTCCTAATTTAATATTAATAAATTAATAGCAAAACTAATAGGCAGTGTGGGGATTGAGAGCATGTTTTTAGAACAAGTAGTGTTTCTGTCTCTCAGAGAAGTCCCTTCACCTTGGTAAGCAGATAATAGTTCTTTTTTTTTGTCAGTATGGGGAATGGAACTTGAGTGCCTGTCATGTGCAAAGCAAGCGCTCTGCTGCTGTTCCAAACTTTAAACAGTATTTTTACGCCATGGACTGCTGATTAAAAACTTGGGCTCCATTTCTCGGTGTGCAGGCATTATCCAAGTGACCTCTGAGGACCATTTAATCTGTTGCAGTATCACTTTATTCATTAAACAATGGGGCTGATGCCCAGCATAGTGTTTCTCCACCTTTTCTGGCTGTGCTCCCCTCTCCGTCTGTCCATTTGGTCCCTGAGTCTCAGTTCATGGTCTCCTATTTACAGAATTCTGCGCCGGTGGCCACTTGGACTATCCTGGGGGACCAGAGACGGGTCCACATGGCACATCCAGCATGCTCAGTCATACTACCTCCTCTTCCTCTATTGTTTCAGTGTATTTTATTTTAGCTTAAATTTAGAAACTCGGATGGGTTCTCATTTAGTAGAACGAGGGGCTGGGTGACAGTACAGTGGGTAGGGTGGTTGCCCTGCGCAGCCGACCTGGGTTTGAATCCGGCATCCCGTACGGTCCCCCTGAACACCGCCAGGAGTACTTCCTGGAGTGCAGAGCCAGGTGTGACCCAAACTCCCCCAAAAAAACTTCAATAGAATGAGATAGAATCTCATTTATCTATAAATGTCATTCACTTATTGGCTGACAGGAATAATCCAGCCAGTCAGCCATCCTGCCTGCCTTATTTTCTTCCTCCTTTCGGCTTCACCCAGCAGTGCCCAGGGCTTACTCCTTAGTCTGTGCTCAGGGGGTCAGTCACTCCTGGCAGTGCCAAGGACTGAACTAGAGTCAGCTGTGTGCAAGGCAAGCACCTAAACCCCTGTCATCTTTTCAGCCCTTATTTTTTACCTTTATTTCTGATTTAATATTTTGTTACCAAAGCCGTTTCTTACAAAGTATTTTGAATAAGTGAGTTATTCATAGGCTGAAGAGACTAGCTTTAGCTAGTTGATGAAGGTGATTAAGTATTCTGTTGGTATGCAGCCTGTACTTGGTGACCTCTTGTAGAGATCTTTGCAGTGGGTGGACTTTTTAACTCAGTAAATCTGTTTTTGTCATCTAAATGTTTGTTGGTCGTCTTTGGGTCAGCGTTTGTGCTGGGTCCTGAGGACAGATCGTTTTGTGGTATAAGCAGTGTGAGGCAGTCGAGCATATTAGAGCCAGCACTCTAGTGACCCACCGAGAATCTGGCTGTCTCTCACTTTCATCCTGCTCAGTACTTGAACATTGGTAAATCGGGTGAGGCGAGGGGCTTTGCTGTTAGTTTCGGTGTGCAGTGTGGAGGTAAAAGGTTTGTAAGGCGCACCCTGCATCTTGGTGTGCAGTCTGCCTAGTCGAGCTCACCTTCCAAAGGCCAGGAGTTAGTACAGATTGCTCATGATTTACAGTTTTGCATTAGAAAGTTTTTTTTTACTTTTATGCTGGCATGCAAGCAGGTGGAATTTAGTAGAGACCATACTTGTTTTAAGTTTTGGTCTTTTCTCAGACTAGACATCACTGTATCACTGTATCACTGTCTTCCCGTTCATCATCGATTTGCTCGGCGGGCCCCAGTAACATCTCCATATGTCCTGTCTCATGCTAGTAGAGCCCAAGGCATCTGCTTGCTCCAGGAACATAAAGAGCCTCAATCCATTCCGGGAATGAGGTCTATAATTGTTACTGGTATTTGGCATATATATCAAATACAACGCGGGTAGCTTGCCAGGCTCTGCCGTGCAGGTAGCATACTCTTGTAGACATCTCTAAGTCAGCGTTGAGCCGGGCGCTGATAGGCTGGTCTGCTGGGTGGAGGTCTGGCGAGAGAGATCGGATGTGGAAAATGGAGGCCCTCATGGAGTGGGGGGATCGTCTGGCTTGTTGCGAGCTCTGCTGGGCTGGTGGGCCAGGGCTAGAACCCACCATCCCTCCCGGGCTCCGTGAGCAGCTGGTCACAGGGAGGCCAGTAGCAGCTCTGCCCCATGTCTGCGAGTCTCAGTTATTAAGTCTCAGAACTTATTAATGTTGGTATCGAACTAGACATACACTCTAGGGTTCTCATCAGGCTGAGCAGTTACAGCAAACCAGTCATGTCAGCCTTGTGATTACGGGGTAGCTACACTATGGAATGTTTTCACTTGTGTGTTACTCAGTAAATTGCATGAGATAGTCAACACTTAATTTTTATCTATTTATTTATTCATTCATTTATTTATCTATCTATCTATCTATCTATTTATTTATTTATTTATTTATTTATTTATTTATTTGTTATTTATTTATTTATTTATTTTTATTTATTCTAACTTTTTTTGGGTCACACCCGGCAATGCTCAGGGGTTTCTCCTGGCTCTGCA
>JAJIBD010025286.1:0-122936 GCA_021461705.1 Cryptotis parvus | reverse complement strand
TATACTGTCAGTGTAATTGCAAATATTTATCTCCATTAGTAGTTCTTTAATCAGATGCATTGGTTTTTTTTATTTTCTAAGAAAATTTTGCTTTCTGATTGAATACCCATTATAAATACCCAGCTATTTAGACATTAATTAACTTGATTTTTAAAATTCCAGAGTTAAAAAAATGGAGAGGAAATAAACAGAAATCTTGCTCATAGAAGAAATTCAAATGACCAAAGTAAGCACATCGAAATATGGTCTCTGACATCAGCTTAACCACCAGGGGAGATGCAAATCAAAACAGCAGGGGAGCCCAGTCCACACCTGAGACTGGCGCACATCTGAAAGAAGAACAACCAGTACGGTACGACGTGGGGGAGACTCTCCATTGTTGGTGGAAATGCTTCAATCGGTCCAGCTTTTTTGGGAGCAAGCAATATGGACATTCCCCCAAAACTAGAAATTGATTTCCCACTTGACCCGCTTCGGGAATATTCCTGGGAGCCCCAAGCACAACAGCAGAAACACCATCTGCACTTCTGAGTTCATTGTAGTACTACCAATAGCCGGAATCTGGAAACAACCTAGTGTCCAGGAACAGACAACTAGATAAATAGAAAGTGGAACATCTACACCATGGAATACTATAGTCACAAGAGAATGGAGGGAATGAAATTTTGCTTGAGAATGGATGGGACATGAAAAGTATCATGCTAAGTGGAATGAGTCAGAAGTGGGGGTAGAAATGAAATGATGCACTCCATTTGTGGGCAGAAAGTACTACAGTATGAGAGTAATATCCATGGACTGAATACAAGAGCCATGAGATGAATCTGGCCCATGGTTGGAAGCGTCACACTTGCGTGCATGGGGGGTGGGGTGAGGGGTAGTTAGAATGGAGAGAGGACTCAACTATGATGATGATAGTTGGAAATGATCCTTTGGGGCAGGTGAACTGAGTATTGAAAGTAGTAAAAGAATATACCTCATAAACTTTCCATATCTCAGTATTGTAAACCATAATATCCAAAATGAGGGGAGAGAGGGAGAGAAGGTTGGTTATGGGGGGTATAGAGGAGAGAGAAAGGAGAGAGAGAATGGGAGTGGTGGCGGGAGGGGGGTGCCCAGTTACAGAGTAGAGAGGGAAGGGAAGCGGTAGGGTAAATCTGGGACATTGTGTAGGAATTGCGCAATGTTGTAACATTGTATGACCGACCCAATTATGAACAACTTTGTCTTTATATCTAGATGATTCAAATTAAAAATACATAAAAAGTAACACGCACATTGTATTTGGAGCTTTGTTTTTTCAACTTTAAAACTTTTTATATCCTTTACTAAATAAAACATAGTTGAACACATCTCACAAAGTAGAATTGAATCAAATAGCTGAGCTGGCATTCCAGTTCTATTAACTTTAAAAAGCCAAACAACTCATGTTGTGACTTAAGTTTCTACACTTTGAAAATGCACTATTTGGGCTAGAGAGATAGTTATGGGGTTAAAGTGCTTGCTTTGCACACACCTGACCTGGGTTTGATCCCTGACCCTCATAAGGTCCCCCCTAAGCACTGCCAGGAGTGATCATTGAGGTACTAGAGCAAATTGTAAGCCCTAAGCACTGCTGGGTATAGCCCCTACAAACAAAGCAGGAGCTGGAGTGACAGTACAGTGGGTAATTCCTACTTGCCTTGCACACTAGCTGGTTCCTGGCTGGCCACAGCACCCCATATGCTCCATGAGGGAGTGGGTCCTGAGCTGATATCGTGACAGGAGTAAGCCCTGAGCACTATTGAGTGTGGCTTCCAAAATCCCCTCTCAAAAAAAAATTAGAATGGCATCAAGGTAATAACGAAAGATATATATGTATATGTTTGAATATATATTATATATGTGTTTTATATACATGATTGTACATATTTTTTTTTTTGTTCAACTCTAGGGACATCTCAGAAATTCTAAATATATGACAAAAAGACTGTCCTTGACAGGGAATTTTGAGTACTGCTCTGTTTAGTCCAGCGTTAGAAAGAATCATGTTGGGGCCAGAGTGATGGTACAGCAGGTAGAACTGTACTACCTTTTTGTCTTACAGCTGACCCGGGCAATCCTTGGCATCCCATATGTCCCTCTGAGCACAGCGTAGTGATACCTGAGTACAGGAGTAAGCCTTGAGCACTGCATGGCTCAAAAACCAAAAAAAAAAAAAAAAAAAAAGAAAAAGAAAAAAAGAAAAGCAAAAAGCCTGCCTCCAGTAAGAACACATATTAAGTTGATTTAGCAACTAGTACCTAACATAAATGTCGCATCTTAGCACTTCCCTGTTCTCCAACCCCACCCACTCTTGTTGCTGGCTATAAAAAAAAAAAATCCCCACCTGTTCTTGATGTATGTATAATAAGGAAGTGAGTCCAAACTTATACTGAGGACTTCTTTTTATTCCCCGTTCTGCAATAGCTCCCTGAATAAATTCCACTTTTAACTGCTGCCCAGCTCTGGTTTTGACAGAACCTCACTGCAAATTCTCAGGTGCAGAAGAGACAGATTCTTCAGCTCTCTTCTAAAACCTCTTCCCGCTCACCAGTGATAAAGCTTGGGAGTTTCTTCTGCCAAGGAAACTTTCAAGTATCTTCAAAATGCTTCTAGTCAGTTTGCTCAGCCCTAGAGAAATTACCATTAACTGAACATCACTGAACATACAGAGGTGAGCCCCTTTCTGACTATGAAGTAGACAATATTCTCAAACCACAACAAAGGGATCAGTGGTCTATAACATATTTAAAGCACCACCAACAGTAAGATAATTAGAAAAGATTGGCAGGAGATACTTTTATGGACTTGAATTTATCTGACAAATCTAATAGCATTTGAGAAGTTATTCATGATTGGGTTTCAGGCACATATGTTTCAACAACAATCTCTTCAACATTGTCCACTTCCCTCAACTAATACCTCACCTCCTGCCCCTTTCCTCCACCCATTACATTATAGTCTGTCTACTAGAGGTGCTTTTTATTGTACCACCATGAGGTATACAATTACAAAGATGTTCATAATTGGGTCTCAGTTATACGGTGTTCCAGCACCCGTCCCATCACCTGTGCCCCATTCCCCCACCAATGTCCCCACATTCCCTACCGTCCACCCCCAGCCTGCCTCTATAGCAGGCACTTTTTCTTTTCTCTCTTTGTCGCTGTCTCTCTGTCACTTTCTCTCTCTCTTCTTTATGTATGTGACCTGCCCTACAGACATTTAGGATTTATCATGTAAGTCTCTTTGTATATATTCAATGCTGAGTTCTAGTCCGGCATTACCATTTCCCACAATCAGTAGAACCACGGGTATATATTTAGATCCCATTGATGAATGTAGTCATTCTATATTTTTTCCTTTCCTTCTGACCAATTTCACTCGACATGGTAGTCTCCATGTCCACCCATTTGCATGTAACTTTCATGACTTCATCTTTTCTGACAGCGCATGGTGTTCCATTGTGTAGATGTACCATAGTTTCTTTTATCCAGTCTTCTATTCTCAGGCATTTAGGTTGTTTCCAGATTCTGCCTATCGTGAATAGAGCTGCGATGAATATAGAACTGCAGATAGTGTTTCTGCTATGTGTTTTTGGGTCTCCAGAGCATATTCCCAGGAGTGGTATTGCTAGGTCAAATGGGAGCGCAATATCTAGTTTTCGGAGGTCTGTATTGTTTCCAATATAAATATAGGAAACAAGGGCTGGACCAGTCGTCACTATACCAATACCATGCTATTTTAATTATGACTGCTTTGTAGTAGAGTTTGAAGTTGGGGAAAGTGATACACTCCCATCTTCTTTCCCCCAGGATTGCTTTAGCTATTCGTGGGTGTTTATTATTCCATGACAAATTTCAGGAATGTTTGGTCAATTTCTTTGAAGAATGTCATGGGTATCCTTATAGCGATGCCATTGAATCTGTATAAAGCCTCTAGGGGAGTGTTACTATTTTGATAATGTTAATTCTCCCAGTCCATGAGCAGAGTTTGTATCTCCCATTTCCTCAGTCCTCTTTTTCTGTGGCGCAATTGTGAATGGAATCGTTTCTTTAATATTCCTTTGTTCTCTTTCATTATTTGCATATAGGAAAGCCGTTGACTTTAGGGTATTGATTTTGTACCCTGCCACTCTACTATAGGAATTTATTATTTCTAGGAGCTTTTGCAGAGAGTTAGGATTATCTAGGTATAATATGTCATCTGCAAATAGCAACAGCTTGACTTCTTCCTTTCCTATCCAGATGCCCTTAATGTCCTTGTCTTCCATGATTGCTATGGCTAGTACTTCGAGTACTATATTGAATATAAGTGGTGGGAGTGGGCAGACTTGTCATGTCCCCGAACTTAGGGAAGGCTTTCAGTTTTTTCCCATTGAGAATGATGCTATGGGCTTGTTACTACATGGCTTTGATCATATTGAGAATGACTCCTTTAGTTCCCATTTTATGGAGAATTTTTCTCATGAATGGGTGTTGGATCTTGTGAAATGCTTTCTCTGTATCTATTGATATGATATATGGTTTTTATTTTTCCTCTTATTGATATGATGTATTATATTGATTGACTTGCGGATGTTGAACTATCCTTTTATTCCTGGGATGACTCCTACTTGGTCATGGTGTATAATCTTTTGATGAGTCTTTGGATTCTATTTGCTAGTATTTTATTGATGATCTTAGCATCTCTCGTTCGCCGAGATTGGTCTGTAGTTTTTCTTTGTGTTGTCTCTGCCTGCTTTGGTGTCAGGGTGATATGTGCCTCATAGAAGCTGTTTGGGAGTGTTTCTGTTTCTTTTTAATTTCTTTTTCTTTTTGGGTGATACCCAGCAATGCTCAGGGTTACTCCTGGCTCTTTGTTCAGGAATTACTCTGGCGGAGCTTGGGGGGACCATATGGGATGCTGGGGATCTAACCCGAGTTGGCTGCATGCAAGGCAAATGCCCTACCTGCTGTGCTATTGCTTCAGCCCCTTGTTTCTTCAATTTCTTGGAAGAGCTTGAAAAGAACTGGCAGTAGGTTCTCTTTAAAGGTTTGGTAGAATTCACTGGTGAATCCCTCTGGACTTGGACTTTTGTGTTTGGGGCAGACTTTTAATTACTGATTTCATCTCCTCAATGGTGATAGGTTTGTTGAGGTATGCCATATCTTCTTGTGCAGCCTTGGGAGACTAAAGGAATTCAGGAATTTGTCCATTTCTTTAGGTTCTCTTGTTTTGTGGCATACAGGCTCTCAGAGTAATCTCTGATGATCTTTTGAATTTCTGTGGTTTCTGTTCTGATGTCCCCCTTTTCAATCTTGTTTATTTTTTCAAAGAACGAGCTCTTGGCTTTGTTAATCTTTTTGGATTATTTTGATTCTGCTCTAAGTTCCTTCCTTCCTTCCCTTCCTTCCTTCCTTCCTTCCTTCCTTCCTTCCTTCCTTCCTTCCTTCCTTCCTTCCTTCCTCCCTCCCCTCCCCTCCCTCCCTCCTCCCTCCCCCCTCCCTCCCTCCCTCCCTCCCCTCCCTCCTGCCTTCCTTCCTACCATATGGGATGCCAGAGAATTGAACTCAAGTTGGCTGCGTTCAAGGCAAATGCCCTACCTGCTGTGCTATCGGCTCTGGCCCCTAAGTTTTATTATTTCTTTCTTCCTGCCTGGGTTTGGCTCGTTTTTGCTGATCACTTTCTAAGATCTTAAGCTGTGAAGTCAGACTGTTTATGATTGCCTTTTCTTTTCTGATGAATGCTTGAAAAGCTATTAACTGTCCACTTAACACTGTATCCCACAAGTTCTGGTAATTTGTGTCTTCAGTCTCATTTGTTTCCAGGAACTTTTGGATTTTCTCTTTGATTTCTTTATGACCTGCTGGTTGTTCAGCAGTGAACTGTTTAGTTTCCAAGTGCTTGGTATGATTCTCCTTTTTGTGTGCCATTAACTTCTATTTTCAGTGTATCATGGTCTGAAAAAATAGTTGACACAATTTCTATCTTCTTGATTTTATGGAGATGTTTTGTGGCCCAGCATGTGATCTATCTTGAGTATGTTCCATGTGCGCTGGAGAAAAATGTGTATTTGGCTTTTTGGGGATGAAATGCCCCTGTATATATCTACTAGCCCTCTTTTTTCCATTTCTTCCTTTTAGGACCAATATTTCTTGGTGGATTTCAGTCTTGTCAATCTATCAAGAGTTGATAGAGCAGTGTTAAAGTCTCCAACTATAACCATGTTGCTATGTAACACGAATAGTCTTCTTTGAAGTCTATTAGCAGTTTTTTAGGTATTTTGCTGGCCATTCGTTGGGTGTGTATGTTTAGAAGTGTAATTTCTTCCTGATATGAATCCCTTTATTATTAAGAAGTGTCCTTCACTGTCCCTTCTGACCTTTCAGAACCTGGAAGTTTATGTTGTCACATACTAGTATGGCCACCCGGCCTTTTGGAGGGGTTGTTTGAGTGAAGAAGTTTTCCACCCTTTAACTTTGAGCCTGTGCTTGCTCCGATTGCTCAGATTCGTTTCTTGAATGCAGCAGAATGTTGGGTTCAATTTTTTTGATCCATTTTGTCACTCTGTGTCTCTTAACCGGTGCATTTAGACTGTTGACATTGAGAGAGATTATTGTCTTGGGATTTTGGTGCCATCTTTCTATATAAGTTTGTTGTTCTTTGGATTTGGTCTTGTTTAGAATAGCTCTTTCAGCCCTTCTTTTAAGGTTGGTTTTGAGTCAGTGAAATTCTTGAGCTGTTGTTTATCACGAATCTGTGTATCTATCCTTCAAATCTGAATGTGATCTAGCCGGTAAAGAATTCTTGGTGAGGCCTTCATTTCATTGAATATTTTTCACTATATCCCACCACTGCCTTTGGGCTTTGAGGGTCTCTTCTGATAGGACTGCTGAAAGTTGAATGGATGCTCCTTTGTATAAAATTTCCTTCTTTTTGATCTTGCTGCTTGAAGAATTGTGTCTCTATCCATGGCATCCATTTTCTGACCAGGATATGTCTTAGAGTCTTTTTATTGGGGTCTCTTTTGCTGGTATCCTTCAGGCTTCTTGGATTTGGATGCCTGCATCCTTTAACTCTGGGGACTTTTCTGCAAGGATTTTTTAACTGTACCTGTTTCCTTGGGGTTGCCTTCCTGTTCCTCTGGGACTCCTATGATTCTTATGTTTTTCCTCTTGGATTCATCCCAATGTTCTCTGTTCTGCTGCTGATCCATTTTTTTCAGTCTTCTTTCATTTGTTGCTTTCTGCAGCTCATCCTCATTCTCACTGATTCTGTCTTCCACAGCTGTCATCCTGCTGTTGAGAGTCCCCATTGCGTTTTTCATTTTGTTTACTGAGTTTTTTATTGATGATATTTCTGTTTGCATTGTTCTCATTTCTGCTATCATTTCCTCCTGTAATTAATTAATTAATTAGTTTATTCATTCATTCTTTTGGGTCACACCCAGCGATGCTCAGGGTTACTCTGACTCTGCACTCAGGAATTACTCCTGGCGGTGCTTGGGGGACCATATGGGATGCCGGGATCGAACCCAGGCCGGCATGGACTGGCTGTGTGACCGGCTGTGTGCAAGGCAAACGCCCTACCCACTGGGCTATCGCTCCAGCCCCCTCCTCCTGTAATTTTATTAACTGCTCTTTCTACTGCTTCATTTATGTCCTCCTTGATTTTATTGGATATCTGTTGCACTATGTCATTGAGCTCATTAAACATCCTCACCATTTCTTCTCTGAATTCTTTGTCAGAGAGATTATGTGTGTATTCAGCTTTTGAATCTTTAGGGTTGTTTCTTCATCCGCTCTTCAGGCTGGGGATCTGTGTTGTCTCCCCGGTGCTGTGGTAGTGGGGGTGGATTCTTCTGGGGCACTGTTTCTTCCTCATTGTTAGGTAGGGCTCTGGAGATGCTCAGCAGATGGTATTCTTCTCTTCCTTCCTCGAGGATGTAACCTTCCCTCTTGGTGTTGAATTTCCTCCTTTTGTATTAATCACGAGGCCGAGCCACACCCCTAGGGAGGATATCTGAGGGGAGGTGTCCTGGCCTGTGAAGGTTCAAAGAGTCCCATTTATTTCCCTCCTGCAGCTCAGGATTCTGGGAGTTGTAGTTTCCGTTTCTTTCCCCTAAAGGGTGGCTGCAGTAGCTCCAGGGCCTGCCTGAGGCCTGCTGCTCTGCTGCTTCTTGCTGCCAGCCCTAGAGTTGTTTTTCTTTTAATAAGTTTTGCACTGTGGTTTGCTGTGTCTGATTATGGATTCAGCCTATAGTGTGTGCAGGAAAGAGCAGTTTGCTTAGGACCTGGTACTCGCTGAAGTTTTTTGGCACCCACTGGTATTCTCATGTAGTCCTCATGGACAGGCGCTGTGCTGTAGTGTAGAGAACCACACTGTGGTTGAATTCTTTGATTGGAAGAAACTGTCATATATCAGATAGGAATCGGGGACCACCCAGAATATAAAATCTATAAGGGACCTATTGCTTACTAAGGGGAAAAATGGTTTGTAGCATGCCCTTTATAATAACCCTTTTGTTCAGGCTCCCTGGAATAGGCTTGTAAGGGATTCTTTGTTGTAGTGCCATCTGCTGGCACTATAAGCTAAATTTGTAAAGAAAGGTATTTTATAAATTTATAGAGGCTACACAGATATACAGGTTTTCATCCCTGCTCTTCCTGTTTATGTGATTATATGTCGGGCGATTTCTTTGGGGTGAGTACTCCTCAGCAGTGTTCAGGGACCTAACGACCACTTCTGGCAACGTGCAACTAAGCAGCTCAGTGTTCGGCTGAGAATAGGACTCTATTCTCAGGATCAGGCACTGGGGTCCCCAGACCACTCTTTGGAGCTCCAGGGCCACAGTTGAGGTACTGGGGTGCTGGAGCATTATGGCTGCTAGGGACAGAAGCTCTTTGGGAGACTCCAGTGTCCCACCTTGCATTGGTGGGACGGCATGAGTTTGAACTAGATCCACTTGTGCTTTGCTGCCTCCTATCTGCGCCTCCTTGGCGTCCTGGTCCCAAGTTACGTGTTTCATGTCTATACCGTCTTTATTATGGCAGTTGAGATTCCTTATTATAAATCCTTGTTATAGCCCAAGAATTTATCACCACCACTAGCTCTGGTTTAAAGAACATTTCATTTTTGGCTAATTGTTTTAGCTAGAATATAGAGCTAACTCAGATATATAGAGACTTTTTTCCTTTCCTGTTTTCTTCCTGTCAACAATCTTATATTTGCATATTTAAAAAAATTTTTTTACTCCTGGCGGTGCGCAGGGATGCTGGGGATCGAACCCAGGTCTGCTGCATGCATGGCAAATGCCTTACCTGCTGTACTATCACCCCAGACTGAAGTAGTTTAGGTCACATTATTATTTATTATTTGTTTTGGGCCATACTTAGTGGTGCTGGTTCAGTGCTTAGGGATCACTCCTGGCAGTGCTCAGGGATCATATTCAGTATTGGGGGAACAAACTGGCTCTACTGTAAGCCAGAGTCTTACTCTCATACTATCTCTCTGAACATTTTATTTTTTTTTAAACCCTAGTGTTCAAGTTGTTGGAAGATTCCTCTAGTATCTGATTTATATTTCTGTGGGTGTGGGGGGGTGTATGTGTGGTGTGTGCGAAGCAAGGAATTTTTTTTTTAACAAAACTTACTTAGATGTGGGAGGAGAAAAGAGAGGGGAGTGTGTTTAAGAGAAAGCACAGACTTCTAGAGTGGAAATCAGCAAGCAAATAAGCATAGAGGCAAGCAAATAAGCCTGATTTATATTTCTTATCTAGAGTTTGTCCTTCGACTGGGTTACAAAGTCCTTGAATGCAAGACCCTCTTTGATAAGCATGTGCACTGCTCTAAACCAGTGGATCCTGCCACAACAGGAAAACTCAGCTGTATCCTCTTTCCTTCCTTGGACGTTAGCTACTGTAGCACTGATAAATCACCCTCCCACCCCACCCACAGTCTATCACAGTCACTTACTGCCCAGTAAGTTTTGTGTATCTTTTACTGAATCTGTATGGTACAGCTAAATTAAATGGATGGAAGTTTGTGCATCCTATTTAGAAGAACTCACAGCACAGAATTGGGGAGATGAGCCATTATAGCAGCAGGAGCTTCATGTGTCCCCTAGCGGCACTCTGGGGACCTCAGTCCAAGGGGCAAGTGCAGCCCAGGTTGCTCTCGGCCCTCATGCCTTCCCTGTGCGCATGCTGAGGTCCGAGCCATCGAGCCAGCTTCCAGGCCCCTCAGTAGATGTTTTGTTGAATTCGTGATTTAATTTTGCGTCCGAGCTATGACCAGGTTTTAATTTTTCTTCAGGGGGCCTATGAGATGTCAGGCTTAAAAGGTTTAAAAGTTACTTTCCCAGTGATGGGCAAAATAAAATAAGAAAAAAATCTTTCATTTTGTTGTCAATTAAAAAATTTTTGCTATACCTGACAGTTATCAGGGGTTGCTCCTGGCTTTGAGCTCAGGAGTCACTGCTGGCGGATCCTTGGGCAGCCATATGCGATGCCAGTGATCAAACCCTGGTGGGCTGCATGCAGGGCAAGTGTGTCTTTGGCACCAGAAAAAGAATTAAAGGAAAGAAGTGATACTGCTCTGATAAGTTTATTTCTTCACTCTGTGCCACTAATATAGGGCATAGAGAAGATGAAAAGTGTGATTCGGTGTCAGGAACGCTGCCGGGTCCCCGACAGTGTCAGGACAGAGGTTGTCTTCTACCTCCAAGGACGCCGGAGAACAGATGAAAACTCACGAAGTCGGGTGCAGGTCCAAAAATGGCTTTTAATAGTACAAAAGCTCTTCCACAGCACTCCAATATAATGAACAAACTTTAGCTCTGGTCCGAACTTAGACCATGCAAAAGAGCCTAAGTCTCCCACCAAAGAGAGAGGATCTTTCCCAAGCTGAGTCCTACCCAAAAGGAGCAAAAGGCCAAAGAGCAAAAAGCCAAAAAGCCAAAAGCCGGCAGGAGCCAAAAGCTGAAGGCTGAGGAACCAAAAGGCAAAAGGTGAAGGGGCCTCAAGTCAGCCCCCTTATATACACCAAAAGTAATCCAATCGGGAGGTTGTCATGCCAACAAAGAACCCTAAACAGAGTGTAGTGCCACACCCTATTGCAGGTATAAACAAAGGTTAAGCCAAGGACTAGTCCCGAGATTATCTCTTATGTAAAACACTGAGAGAGAGAGGGGCTGATATAAAGTAATACATCTTAACTTCATGAGCTTCATGTAATCTAGATGGTACCCACAAGGTCCTTATTATTATCTGCACCAGGGTGATTCTGAGTATCTTGTTCTCATGTACTGAAAGGGTCATACTCGCCTGCTCAGAGCAAACTAGTATGATCCTTCCTATAGTCTTCCTTTAGTCTCAATGTAGCCAGGGTGGTAGTCTCCTGGTAAATTCTAACTGTCCCACGCTGGGTGCAGTGGGTATAAAAGAGGAGCTGTGCCCAATCTAGAACACATAGAAGTCTTAGTAGATGTATAAGTCAGAAGTTATTCAATCAGGGTGACTTCTGTAAGTGCCACACCCTCTAGCAGTGTTTACATAGAAGAGAGGTCTCATTAGAATGAACCTTGACTTAAATAAGATTAAGCTGGGTGTGGGCAAAACAACAAAGCTCCCAGATTAGCTAAATCTGTCCTCCAACAATTCGGTAAGAAAATTAAATAGAAAATGTTTTTGGAAATGTGTGTCTGCCGTACTGATTGTGTCATTGGTTGCACAGTGTTCCCTTCCCCAAAATACTGTGCAGTATCTGCTCACGTTCAGAATTTGCCAATTTTGTTTTAATGAAGCGGGAGAATGGTCTCTCGAAGAAAATCACTTATGTGCAGTCTCTATTTTGTGAATCTGGGCAGTTGAAATAAACTTTCAAAAAGATGTCTTACTATCTTTTATTTGGATTTATGATTATTACTGTAGTTTTTCAGTACTGGCAAGAACATTTTAAGGAACTCAAGCATTTACCTGTGAATATTTGTTTCTATGAAACTTTCAGTTGGAAATATCCAGAAAGATCACTGTATCACTGTATCACCGTCTTCCTGTTCATTGTCAATTTGCTCGATCGGGCACCAGTAACATCTCCGTATGTCCTGTCTCATGCAAGTAGAGCCCAAAGGCACCTGCTTGGTCCAGGAACATTAAGAGCCCCAAGCCATTCCATCAGGTCATGGGAATGAGGTTTATAATTGTTACTGGTATCTGGCATATCAAATACGAAATGGGTAGCTTGCCAGAAAGATAGGTTTTCAAATTTATGTTTCATGTGTATCACTTTTGGAATTTTTCACACAAACATTGTGTCTGTTGATCTTTAGGAATAACCTTTTCCCTACAAAAATTGCTTATCAGTAGCCAAGAAAGCATGCATTTTTCTAAGGATTTCACTTTTACCCAAGTATTGTTATTCCCTTCCGCTTTATTTATATTTGTGTGTGAAAGGGAAAATTGAGACATCAGAATCAAAGAAATTTGGTTGAAATTAGAGTTGAATGTACTTAGTTTTTCAGTTTAAACTATTCAAAAATAATTTAAAAGTGCTATTTTTAAATATTTTAAAATTTTGCTAAAGAATCGTGATTTCCCAGGTCACTGATAGTTGAGTTTTAGTGTTTAGCACCAGTCCCACCACCGCTGTTCCCAGGTTCTCTCCCCATCCCCCAACGCTGCCACCTTGACAGGCAGGCTTTCGAGCATGTTGTAGTATGGCTCTCCTGTTTTCAATGTTGTTGACTCTGGTTTGTATAAATAGCTTTACTCCCTCCGCCCCTCCCCTTAGATATGCCTGAGACCCCCATTACTTTCCCTCAGTTTTGTTTTTCTTCTTTGCCTTCTCCCTGTACTGTGGTGATGCCCCTGGGGGTCAAGACACCACCCACCCCGCTTTACTACGCTACATTTGTGTCTGCTCTTCCGTGGCCGCAGGTAAGCGAGAGTCTCCTGCATCTTCTAGTTCCACCAGGGCTGCGGCAAGTTGCATGGTTTCATTGTTCCTTGCAGCTGCGTATATACCATTATAATACTGTGTAATTTTTGTAATAGAAAAGCTTTCTTTAAGGGCCCTACCTTTTTGGTTTGTTTTGATTTTTGGGCCACACCTGGCTTGACTCAGGATCACTCCTGAGTAATTAGTGGTCTTGAGGTTGTTCAGCCAATGTTGAAGGCAAGAGAGCAACTGTTTCTGCCCATTGTTTTGTTTTCATTAGACAAGTCTATTTTTGTTTGTCAGATCTCCTCCGTTTTTTTCTTAATTCATTTAATGATCAGTGCTATTTAAAAATTTTTTTGCTATACCACCGTGAGATGCACAATTACAAAGGTGTTCATAATTGGTTTTGTAATACAGTGTTCTAGCACTCCAGCCCTCCACCAGTGCCCATTCCCACCACCAGTGTCCCCACATTCCTCCCACCCACCCCCAGCCTGCCTCTGTAGCAGGCACCTTCTCTCTCTTTTCTCTCTCTCTCTCTCTCTCTCTCTCTCTCTCTCTCTGTCTCTCTCTCTCTGTCTGTCTCTTCTTTATACACTGTGGCCTGCCCTACAGGCATTTAGGGTTTATATTTTAGATCAGTGTTTTATGAGCACCTCAGCATGAGGGAGTATTAGAAGAGGTACTATTTGAGAACAATAAAGGAGTACTATTCCTTAGTTCTTCAGGACTTTAGGAATTTATTTGGCATGTGATGAAGGTTTTTTGTTTATTTATATGTTGGGGGCCATACTTGGCAGTGGTCAGGGTTTACCTCCTGCCTCTGAACTCAGGGACCACTCTGGCAGGGCCCCGGGAACTCTGGGTTGCAGGTTTATAAATAACACTGGCACCAGGTCAGAGAAGATGATCTGAAGAGGTTTAAGTTGTAAGAGATGAATTTCAGTTAATTTGCTGGTAATTTTAATAATTTTTAATTAGCTTAAAAAATATTTTCTATTTTGTGTATTGGGTTTTGAGCCATTCCTGACAGTGTTCAGGGCTTATTCTTGGCTCTGTGCTCTGGGATCACTTTTGGTGGGGCTCAGTACCTTAACCCATGTACTCTCTCTGGTCCTTTGTTAGTTTTTCTAATTTGGGTGTGTATATGGGGTTTCTGTTTAAGTGTGTGGGGCTTCAAATTAGGTAAAGTTTAATCATTTCACTATGAGCATTCTTCAGCAGCACAGATTGCATAAAAACAGCAGTAAAACAAAAATGTTTTGTACCTCTTGACTTTTGTCTCTTGTGATTTTTCTTATTAACAGGAAATCAAAACCACAAAGCCATTATAATCATGGTTATGGTGAACCTCTTGGGCGGAAAACTCATATTGATGATTATAGCACATGGGACATAGTCAAGGCTACACAGTAAGTTTCTCATTGTCATTTTCTTTGACATCTGTTTTAAGAGAAATACAAAAACAGTTTCTTAGTTCTTAATAACTAGTTCTATCACTGTCTGTACATTATAAAATCATGAGGAGTTACTAAGTTTCCTTCCCATCAATTGTCTTTTGGTGCATGATGATAGTTCCCCAGAAATAAGTGACTAATTAGGAAGAAGTTACACCATAACTTAAAACGAGGCCAGAGCAATAGTACACTGGGTAGGGTGTTTGCCTTGCATGCTGCCAACCTAGGTTTGATCTCTGGTACCTCAGATGGTTCCCTGGGTACTTGCCAGTAGTGTGCTGAGCACAGAGCCAGGAATAAGCCCTGAGCACTCTTCACTTGATCTTAGCCAAAAGGCCATGAAGCATCTGAGCACTCTTGAATGCAGCCCAAAAAGGAAAAAACAGAAGAACTGAAATTACTATCTTTATTTATCTACTGAGAATATCCCATGCAATACTTGGAAGTGTGATCTTCAAAAATGCCACACAGGATAACTTTAGGCTTATTATAATGCAAATCATACAGAATTTGAAATATAAACGTGTTTGCTGTGTATAGAGGTGAGCCCACTTTTGTAGATTACCTTGTTTTAAGAATTATCTAAAGTTCACTGCATCTAGTTGAGTTAATTATAACAAAACAGTTACTCAGAGTATGTGTTTGTTCATTCTAGTTATAATTAGTTGTGTATATTCATTTCATGATGAAAACATCACTTAATATTTATTTCTAAGTGTGAAAATAATCAAGATTATAGGTATTGTAACTCTATTAGGTAAAACTTGAGTGGTTTTGGCTTTGTGAAATAATATTTTCTGAAGGTAAAGGGGTTGTCTTGGCCTCTTGGCTATTTATTGTGTGGACTTCTGGACGCCAGTATTTTTTTAATTAAATAATTTTTATTTTTCAATTTTATTTATTTTTAAGTATTTTATTATACCACCGTGAGATATACAAATAAAAAGATATACACTTAAAAGTTCATATTTGGCTTTGGTCATACAGTGTTCTAGCACCTTGGTCCCTCCACCAGTGCCCATCTCCCACCACCAACGTCCCCGGTTCCCTCCCTTCCCCCAGCCCCCTCCATGGCAGGTTCTTTATTTCTTTCCCTTTCTCTCTCTTTCTCTTTTCCTTCCCTTCCAGACTATGGATTACATAACATACATTAAGAGGTTGGCATGTGTATCCTTTTGCCTCTATTTAATGCTCAGTTCTAGGTTGGCATTAGTACTCGACAATTATTAGCACACTGTAGAACGTCAGTAGAGTAATACAGCCATTGTTCAGGAAGTTATTTACTGTCCTTGTTTAGATCCTAGGAAAAAACTTGGGAAGTTCAAATGTCTTGGAGAGTTGGAGCATTTTTCTGGGATAACTTTTGATTTTTTTTTTTTTTTTATTAAATTCTCAAAAGGGATCTATTAACCACAAGAAAAAAATGAAGTGATTGTTGTAAATTGTTTTAAGATGATATCCATTGCATGGCCTCTGAGTGCAGCAATATAGAGAAACTCCTTGTTATTTATAAAAATTGATCATTTTCTTTTGTGGATTTGTGTGATTAGGCTCTTTTTTAAGTAGAATAATACCTGTAATCTTGATTATTTTCAACTTAAAGGGCAATGCAGAAACAAGACAAAGCTACAAAATGTGTGTGATTGTACCTAATTCTTTAGTCTAACTTTGACTTCGTCAGTCCAGGGATTGGGGAATATCTGGCCCACAAGCCATCAAGAGCCAGCAAAATTAGGGTCTGACCTTGGTACATGGCGAAACAGGTATATGTGAGTTTTGTCTACTCCCCTCAGCCTGTATTGTCTGGCAGTCAATGATGTCATAAATACCCAAATAGTTCTTAGCCAATGGGGGGAAAAAAAAAGGAAAAGGAAAAGATTTCTTGCTTTTTTTCTGTGAAGAAAACCTGTTCTTCACTTCCTTGATATTTGCCTGGGAAGTTGCTATTTATAGTGGAGAGAAAGAAATAATACTAAATTTTGATAAGTTAAACTTACTTAAAAAATATGAGTTTGAATTTAATGTTCTCCTAGTTATATTGAGGTCTTTATATGTTAGGAAAAGAATGGGTTCTTTAAAACAGGCTTTTCAAGTAGGGGTTACCGTACTTATCAAAAACACCCTCCAGAAGAAATAAAGAACCTGCCATGGAGGTGGGCTTGGGGGGCGGGGGGAGGGAACCGGGGACATTGGTGGTGGGAGATGGGCACTGGTGGAGGGATGGGTGCTGGAACACTGTATGACCAAAACCCAAATATGAACTTTTTTAATTGTATATTTTGTAATTGTATATCTCACGGTGGTATAATAAAATACTTTTAAAAAAACACATTCCAGGACATTTATTTGATTTTGAGTTTGCGGTAAAGAGTCAACACAAGTATAGTTAGTTTAAGTGCTCCATATATTTTTGGTAGCTCTTTTGACCCTGTTATCTTTTGTGAAATTAAGGTGGTGATCTTTTATGTATTTTTATTCAAGATTCTTTTTTTTTTTTTTTTTTTTGCTTTTTTGGGTCACACCCAGCAATGCTCAGGAGTTTCTCCTGACTCTGCACTCAGGAATTACTCCTGGCGGTGCTCGGGGACCATATGGGATGCCGGGATTGAACCCAGCATGGGCCGGCCACGGCAAACGCCCCTACCCGCTGGACTATCACTCCGGCCCCCAAGATTCTATGTTTTGCAGTTGTCGCTTCTCTACATTTTTTCTATTTTAGAAATTTGAAATATTGAATATAGATGGCTTATTTAAACATATTTTATTGTGTGATTTTGCTTTCCTTTACAACAGTATTGGAAATAATAGGTACACTATAATTTATTGCATCTTACCTGGTCTTTTCTGTGTACACTGTTATGTACTGTAAATGCTATGTAGTTGCTTTGCTTTTGACGCTGTTCTACTTTTCTATTTTTCTTTTCCCCCATTTCTTTCTAATTTTTTTTCTTCAGACTAATTTTTGCTCTGTGTGTAGTCGAAGTAAAGGGTCATTGCTTGCTGTATCTGATCTAGTGAAGGGTAGGGCAGAATGATAGGTTTGTTATTATTCTGGGTAGATAATAGTGATACTGGTAGTATTTGATTTGGATATTTTTCCTGGCAAGATCTTATTTCTAAGGTAATCATAAATAGGATAATCATGTAAATAGTGTCATACCAGTATGATAAAAGCTAATGCATGTGGAAAATTTTCTGTTTTATATTTAGTATATAGTAAATATTCTGTCAATGTTGCCTGTTATCTAGCAGTTACCAGATAGAGAATCTGTCTCATTTTTAAAGTTTTTTTTCTAATTATTTTACTTCTAGAAACTGTAAATTATTTTTTCTTATAATGTTTTTGGTATGACAGTACTTAGGAATTTCTCCTGACTATGCTCAGAAATCACTACCAACAGGCTTGGGGGAACCATATGGGATACCTGGGATTGAACCTGATCTGCCACTTGCAAGACAAATAACTAACCTATCCACACTTTCATCTTTTTTGACCTCTGAGACTCTATCCACTGTACCATCTCTTTGGCCCCTGAGACTATAGATTCTTTACTTTTTTAATGGGCCTTATTGCTTCTTTCCCTCTGAACATTTAAAATGGTCAGTAATGCTAACTCAAGAGTTTGATCTCGAAACTGCCTGGTTTTCTGAGAGGCCCTGGTGACTGCTGGCTTAGGCTGACAGAGCAGTGCTGCCTGCGCCCAGCAGTGCAGCAAGGACCTCTTGTGCCTGGACTCCTGAGCACTGCTTAGGAGCCACCTCCCCAGCCTCCTAAGCCCCAATTCTGATGAAAAAATACAGGCATTTGACTAATGTCCTCCAGGGTTTCTATTGAGTTTGAGTGAGGCCCAGTAGCTTTTAAGTGTGCACTTCTGGGGAGCTATCAGACTAGTTAAAAGATGACATCAGCTGAGGTGAATCATTGCTTTTCTGCTCACTCTGATACTCCGTATCAGGAACACAAACTAATTTTAAAAGGCTGCTGAGGAGCAGAGAATGGGGGTAGGATATTTTAAAAGGCCGCAGAACTCTCTCAGTGAAGTTGAGCTAAGTATTTCTTGCGTTACTGGAAGCCTTCGATTGATGGTCTGAAACAGAGTTATGAAAATGTTGATCTCATAGGTTTTGTCAGTGTTTTCATTGCTTTTGTAGAGAGGCAAACTTTGAAGGTTCTAGTTCACTGATGTCATCCACTTTCTTGAATGTTATGTGTAATTATTGATGACAGTACAATATGCCAACAAATATTTGCAGGCAAATCAGTGTTCTACTTTCATTTCTTTCTTTGAGACTTTGTTCCTTTGAATCTCCTTTGTCATGAATCTATATCTAATGCACTTTCTTTCAGCAGATATGTTTTCTTTCATCTTACCTAAAACGTTTTCAAATACTGTCCTAACTATACTTGTGTTGAAAAAAAAATGTGCCCTGATTGTCATTTGTATATTAGGAAATATTAATATTTTGAAACATTATAAAGAGATAATGTTTATAGAGAAACCTGTATAAGTAAGAGTCTGAGCCCAGCCTGCTTGTACTGCACAGCTCTCCTAGTGCCAGATTAAACCAGCACTGACAGTTCACTCTGACTGCTCTGGGCTGCTCCCTGCTTGGCCCACTTTCCCTACATAAACCTCTCAGGACTTCTCACTTGTATCACTTGTTTTCCCGTTGTTCATAGATTTGCTCGAGCAGGCACCAGTAACATCTACATACGTCCTGTAGTCTGTGCGCTAGTGTAGCCCAAGGGCATCTGCTCACTCCAGGAACATGAAGAGCCTCAAACCATTCCTTCAGGTCATAGGAATGAGGTCTATAACTGTTACTGGTTTGGGGGCATATCAAATACAACACAGAAAGCTTGCCAGGCTCTGCCGTGTGGGTGGGATACTCTCAGTAGTAGGCTCTACTTCTCAATGAATATATATATATATATATATATATATTTACCTCTCTGTGAATGTTTCTTTACCTTCATGAATGTTTCCTTACCTTCCTGCAAACATTGATAAACAAAATAAGCATAAAATGTATATTTATTCTGTTCATCCTATTTTCTTGCCCCTTGCTCCTAAAAAATAAACTCATATGTGCTGACACATAAGGGCCTATTTATTTGTTTAAATGCTTTGTAGTGTTTATCATTTTTTAGTTGAGTAACACAGAAAACAGTTTCTGTCTTTACATTATTACAAGCATTGCATCAGTCCACGGTCTTTATCTGATGTCCCTGAAGTGTAGCACTAGTTCTTGTAGGAGGGCCAGGGCTGGCTTAGTGGTGAAGTGCCTGCCTTGCAAGCGTGTGGGTGATTAGACTGGTTCATTCCAGTCATCACCACCCATGCCCAAGTGTGTTCCCAGTGGCTTTGCTGTTTGGCTTTCTCTGTGCAGCAAGAAAGCGTGACGCCTCTGGCAAACTGCAGCCAAGTGCATGAGCATCATATCAAAGAGTGATCCCTCATCATTCAAGAATAACATCAAAGGGGCGGAAAGTGGGCTTAGGTTCTTCTAGGTTAGACAGTGCAGCTGGACTTTCTGCACTGATTGCCAGCTTGGCTCCTATGTGGCTGTTTTTCACTCAGTTCAGATCTCATCTTCGTTGCGTCTAATTGGGTATTTTTTTCCTGTAGTCAGGTGCCTCTGGGAATGGGAAGCTTTTCTTCCTAGGAGGAGTTCTCTATGTTTTGGTGATAGCCTTTTTTTGTAGGACTGTCAGATCTTGAGCAACAAGGGCTACTAGAACCATTTCATGCGCACTGCAGGGTCCCCAGCTAAGGCTTAGATATGGGTGTCTATTGTGTAGCCTATCAGTGGATGAAACTCCTTTGAGTAACGATGACATCTGTTGCTGGGTCCCCCTAGCGGCACTGTTGCCCGTGGATGGATGGGAGTCAAATGATGCTGTCTTATTTGACCTTGATACTGGTGTCATTTAATGGTTCTTTTCTAAATACTCCTTTTCTCTTCCGTTTGTAATATCTTATATAGTGCCACTTGCTGTAGTCACTTCTTAGTCATTGGAATTATCTGCTATATATATTTTTTAACTTTGTAAAGGAATTTTAGAGACTACATAAGAAATTTATGTGATATTCACTTGGAACTTTAGTTAACATTTAGTTAAATTTATAGATCAGTTTGGAGGAAATTGGTATGATCTTTAGGTCTTAGTATTAATTTTGTTATAGTAATGTAACTATGCTATTAGATAATTTTAAATTTAGTTAAATTTTACAACGATATGGAAATGAATCCTAATTACATTTTACTGGGATATTTTGTTTTTATAATCTCGCTGAAAATAAAAAACTCATAAAGATACAAAACTACCTAATGAAAGACTAAGTCACACTAAGTCAATTTACTATGTGATGGTGATTTTTTAAAAATCATAGTAATTAAGTTACTTTTAATTTTTTTACTGTTGCCCATAAATAAAAGATTTACTGAAACGATTTTGTAAATATGCAGTTTCTGATATTTTTGCAAACAGATCTGATTTTGATATTTTTGTAATTTAAAAAAACACAGGTTTGGGTCCAGAGCGATAGCACAGTGGGTAGGGTGGTTGCCTTGCACGCGGCCTACCCGGTTCGATTCCCGGCATCCTATATGGTCCCCTGAGCACTGCCAGGAGTAATTCCTGAGCATCGCCGGGTGTTACCCACCCCTCAAAAAAGCAAAATAACAATAACAAACACAGGTTCACAGATGTTGAAATTATTTTAGATCTGCTTTAGTGTGCCCAGAAAGTTTTTTTTAATATAGGTGATATAATTAGTTCTTTCATATAGTATATATAATGGAAATATTGCTAAACATAGAGTTGTAAGAAACAATCTTTTTAATAGCAAGTGTTTTGCTGAAATAAAATATTTTCTCAGTGTCTAAAATGTTTCCTTAATCTTGAAGGGAACAGATTAAATACCTTTAACTGTCTTAAGACTTGAGCAGGAATAATGCTTTTTGTTCTACATCTTATATTCAATGTCATTTTCTTATAATGTTAGTGAGAAAAAAAACAGATGCCCTAACAGGATCACTATCTGTAGAATTTGCACATACTTGCTTCCCATTTCTTTGTGGCTTTTCTTTGTGTAGTTCTGTTTCTTTATAGCTAAAATATATGTGTGTTGGGTTCATTGATGTGTCTCACTGGGACAGTCAGCATGTGGGTGTGTATGACCGCCCTGTGCTGGAGGGGTTGGGCCCCACCTCATGCCATGGAGCTCCTGGCCACTCTGGACCCTCCACAAACTGAATGCGGGATTTGGGCGACAGAACGAATTGCTCCATACAGGATATTGTTTAGTATTAAAAGCATTAGAGTCTCTTAGACATGGGGCAGAGCTGTTCCTTGCTCTCCCTGTGCACAGCCG
Source organism: Cryptotis parvus (assembly GCA_021461705.1). NCBI lineage: Eukaryota > Metazoa > Chordata > Mammalia > Eulipotyphla > Soricidae > Cryptotis > Cryptotis parvus. The sequence continues at coordinate 101,165 of JAJIBD010025286.1, read as the reverse complement.
CTCATGAGGCAGTCGGGAGGCATGGCGGGTTCTAGCCCTGGCCCACCACCTCGGCAGAGCCTCACAACAAGCCAGACCACCACCCTCACTCTATGGGCGCCGCCATTTTCCACATTTGGACTTCCCTCTCGTCAGAACTCCACCCAGCAGACCAGCCCATCACAGCCCAGATCATCGACACCCACCCTGCAGCAGCTTTTTCTCAATCCGGCCCAGGTATGCTGGTCCAGAGTCTCTCAGACATGGGGCAGAGCTGTTCTTTGCTCTCCCTGTGCACAGCCGTTCATGAGGCAGTCGGGAGGCATGGCAGGTTCTAGCCCTGGCCCACCACCTCGGCAGAGCCTCACAACAAGCTAGACCACCACCCTCACTCCATGGGCGCCGCCATTTTCCACATTTGGACTTCCCTCTCGTCAGAACTCCACCCAGCAGACCAGCCCATCACAGCCCGGCTCGCGCAGCCGCAAGTGGCCGCGCAGTTCATCAATAAATGCTTTATTTGGAGGTGTTTAAAAGAGTTTGCCTCCCGCTCGACAAGCCTGGCAAGCTTCTCGTGTTGTATTTGATATGCCAAATTCCAGTAACAATTACATTAGGTCATTCCCATGACCTAATATAATGGTTTGAGGCTCTTTATGTTCCTGTAGCAAGCCGATGCCCCTGGCTCTACTGGCATGAGACAGGACATATGGAGATATTACTGGTGCCCGCTCTAGCAAATAGATGATCAACGGGAAGATCGTGATCGTGATTGTGATTAAAAAGCATTTCCAGTCTCTTTGAGTCTGGTGCATCTTTTTTTGTAACTAAAATATGCTTTATTTTCATTTCTGTATTGTTTACATCAGTTTCTGCCAAAATTATTTTCTTTGTAATCATTCATTTTGCTTAAAGTCACAGTTTGTAAGACTGTTGACGACACAGAGGACGTTCTCTTCATGGTTGTTTGTGTACTACTCGTCGTCATTTCCGATCATATTATATTTCCAAGGACTCAGTATTGCCCTCAGGAATATCAAAGCTAAGTTTCAGAGTAGAGAATCTTGAGTTTTGTAAATCATGCTTTTTTTCTTGATGTTCTTTAGTAGTATAATAAGAAGTGATTGGTAGAACCTTTGTTTCTAGTATCCTTTCTCTTCTACCTTAATTCTGTAGATGAGATATTTAAAACTGTAAAATGGATTACTAAACGATACTGGAATATTAGTATCTAAATAGTAACACTATATAGATGAATTTACCTGTCTTCGAGGTCAAGTTTCTTATCAAAGAGTGGTAACAGTCTCCTATATTCTTCTTTTCTAGATACGGAATATACGAACGCTGCCGGGAGTTGGTGGAGGCAGGATATGATGTGCGGCAACCAGACAAAGAGAACGTCACCCTTCTCCACTGGGCTGCCATCAATAACAGAATAGATTTGGTCAAGTATGTCTTTTCTGGAGTTTTGAGTAATTAATCCATATATCTAAACACGAAGCTTCTGTTTACCTTTCTTCCCCGCCCACCCCAATGAGGATTGCTTTTAGCATACATTGAATGCTTTTTATGTACCAGGCTCTGCACTTTGTGTGTTTTTCATATGCGTTGCCTTTATTCTCTTTGAAAACCCTTAAGTGAAAAATAAAAAGTAGTGTTATCCTACTGATGTGGAAATTGAAAGTTAAAGAGGTTAGCTGTGCTGCCAGGGACACAGCTCATAAGTGTGGAGTCAGGACTGACTCAGACAGTCGGAGTTCAACCCACATTCCAAAATAGGAATTCTTGGGAAAAACTACAAAAGACAGTAGGTAATTTAATAATATGTAATATTTATATCAGTGAGTGACGAACATTTTAATCAGTGTAAAATAGTTTTATTGCATATTAATTGCTTTTAATCTTATTTAGTATTAATAAGTGGCAGATAAACAAGAAGAGAATAGGAAGTTTTTTTCTTGATGTTTATAGTCTCTGACAGCTTGGAATTAGATCATTAGATAAAGACAGCTCTGGTGGACTTCTTGTACTTATGCAGTTAGTATAAGTACTCAGAGTCTAGAAGCAAGTAGGATGGTCATGAGAAATGACGTCCTTAGAATCCAAAAAATCGATTTAAGTTATTACTAAAACTTTTAACTCCACGAGTCATCTTCTTTTATTTGTAATTGTATCATCATGTTTTACAAAGCTGTTCACAGTGCAGTTGTTTCAGGCGTGCAGTGTTCCAACACCATTTCCCCTACTGGTGTGACCTTCCTTCCTTCAGTGTCCCAGTTTCCCTCCACCCTCAAGCCTGCCCCCTTGGTGGTCACAAATAAATTAGCCTCAGATTGCTTGTTACAGCAAGATAGTAAATGGAGTTATCAGAAAATAGATCAATAAAAGTCAATCTGTGATCATTGTTAAGACCCACAATATGTTTATATGCTAATATTTTTATGTAATAACACAGTGGTGTTAACTAAAACCATTGTCTTTGGATTTGCTGAGCTAGTTGGATTTGCTGTGCTCATTGAGCCTTCTGTGTTACTGCTTTTGTTCCTTGAACTTGGTGGGTTTCTTTGCAACTTTCCCATCAAACTTGCTCTGCTCTGGGGATTAGTATTGTGAAATTTGGGGAAGGTATATTCAGGAGCTGGGAGCTGGGCCCAGTTATGTGGTCGAGGAAGCTGGGTGTGGTGAATGCTGGGCCTATTCTGGAAGGCATGGGAGTAGGCCTGCCCCTCTCCCAGAAGGCCGTAGGAGCTTTGGAGATCCGTCTACCTAGGACTATTTGGTGGTTTGGTGGCTTGTTTCCATGAGCCACTTTTTACAGAGGGTATTTTTATATATTATTTGTTCCCCTCTTTTCCTTTTAATTTCTGATTTTCTTTTCAGGTTAGCTCTCCTGATGTCTTTTTCTGTTTTTGTTTATTGGAACATGTTCATATTTCATCTTCTGAAGAAATTTTTCCCATGGGATAGAAATCTCATTTGCAGATTTTGTTTCTTAGTCATTGGAAATACATAATTCCAGAGTTTACTGGCTTCTGTAACTGTTTTAAAAATCAGTTTCTATTTTGCTTTTGTGTCGGGGTGCTCCGCCGGGGGTCCCCAACAGTGCCGGAAGCGAAGTTCCCTTCTACCTCCGAGCCGGCGAGGAATGGATGAACACTCAGGGATCCGATGAGGTTTTAAAAGACTTTACTTATCACAGGTTCAGGCATACAAATCAGCAAAAGGAAAAACCTGATGCTTAGGATTCCAGGCTAGAACCCCAGCCACGTGTAGGCCAAGATGGCGACCACCACGTGTATAACTTCCAAGGGGAAAAACGCTTACAAGGCGAGATTCCACCGGGAAGAAGGGAAGAAGAAGCCCGGGAGAGCGGGAACCGGCTAGTTTATACCCCCAGCAACTCAGACCTTCCTCCCATTGTTATGGAAAGCAGGGAGGGTCCAATGCCTTTAGGTAGTCCCTCCCTGCATCTCACCTAGGGCCTTTACTGTGCTAATGTTTTGAGCCGGAATGCCTTTGAAATGTAGAGAAGGGGGTTTCTGAGATGGCATGTCACTGTACCAAAGATCAACACCAATGCCAGTTAAATATTTCTCCAAGCCTTCACAAGTCTCCTCTACTTCATTGTAGTTTTATATTTTATCAGGGAGCCAGGCTTGTTTGTTTGGAAGCAAACAGCATTTCTCTCTGGTCTAATTACTTAGGTGTCCTTACGTGGCCAGGCTAATATGCTGGTAAGATCTAGCTAGTCCCACGATGATTGTGATAGCATGGGAGAATATTTATACCAGCTAGTACAGCATACATGGTCGGATAAACTGCCACATTTAGACTACCCCCTTATCTACGGAGTGATCTGCGGAGGCAATCCAGAGCAGATGCAGCGGCCCTTAGGAGTCCTGCAACACTTTTGAAGACTTTTCTCTTTTGATTGACTTTAAGATATTTTTTGTTTTCAGTTTCCTGCAGTTCCTGAAGATTTATCTAGGGGTGGATTTCTTTTTTATTTTTTTCTGAGTGAGAGTGCAAGGAATTTTGAATTAATTTCAAGGAATTTTAATTCTGTGGATTGATGTCTTTGCCGGTTCTGGAAAAATCGCAGCCATTATATACCCCCTCCCTTTTTTCACCCCTTCTGGAACTTCAGTTAAGTGTATGTGACTTTCTCATTGTTTATCTTCTGTATCTTCTCTTTTCTGTATCTTCTTTCCTGTTCTCTTCACTCGGAAACTTGTTCTGACCTATCCTGGATTTTATGTATTCTCTAGATATACTCCTTTGTTTAACCTATTCAGTGTCTTCCTAATTTTAATATCCAGTTATACACTCTTTCTTGTTTCTTACAAATTAAATAATGTCAAGCATTTATTGCTGAAATTTTCAATCATATACTTGAACATAATATAACCATTTTATAATCTGTTTTTGTTTAAGTATTTTCTTTACACAAATGATATATTTTTATTTTTTTGTTTATGTACATAATTTTTTTTTTTTGGGTCATACCTGGCGATGCTCAGGGGTTGTTCCTGGCTCTGCACTCAGGAATTACTCTTGGCAGTGCTTGGGGGACCATATGGGATGCCGAGGATTGAATCAGGGTATGCCGTGTGCAAGACAAATACCCTGCCTGCTGTGCTATCACTCTGGCCCCCATGTACATATTTTCAAGGTTTTTTGATATCAGTGCAAATAGAACTTTATTTTAAACAGCTGTGTAATATTCAACTATATGTCAATATCTTTATTGGATGGTTTCCCTATTGTTGGACATTTATATTGATTGTGGTGTTTTTATTGTTACAGTGCTATCTTTTCACATCATTATTTTCTGTATATTTAAATCTATCTGTAGAATTCGTAGGTGTAAGAAAGAAGTGTGAATTTTGAATTTTAATAAATGCTGACAACTTTTATCTGGTTATTTGACTTTCTATTTGGGGATAACTTGATATATTGTCCTCAGTTGCCTTAGCACTAAAACATCTCCCTCCATCCTATTTAAATATTGATTAAATTATCGAAGTTTAATTACTAAGTATGTAACTTTCTCAGAAATACTTTACGATTATCTGGTTTATTTTTTCATGTAGAATTTTTTATTTTATTTTGCATTACTCCTTAAGCAGAAGAAAACCTTTGTATGAAAACAATAGCAGACAATTCATCTGTCCCTTATTTTGGTGGAGGAGGGTGACTGAAGTCATTTCTTGATTTCTTAATCTCTCTTCTTTCGCCCAGACTGTTTACTGTTCAGGGCGGACACACTAAGATTTTCTTTAACCATAATCCTGGGAAACCTTTCATTTTAGTGTTGCTCTCTCTCTCTCTCTCTCTCTCTCTCTCTCTCTCTCTCTCTCTCTCGAACTTGGAGTATTTTTTGTGTGTCTGTTGGCTTATCCTGGGTTTTAGTAGAGCTTCTTTACTCTCCGAGAGAGTGCTTAGGGAATAAATATTTTGAAGTTGTTGTTTTCTGCTTTTATATCATTGGTTGTTGACTGAACATAGACTTGTACATAAAGACAGTTTACTCAGAATTCTGAAGTGTTGCTTTACTATTTTTGTCTTCCAATTGTTAGAGTTTAGATAGGCATTATCTCATTCTCTCTACTAAAATATTCCTATGTGGGGCAGCAGAGATAGTACAGTGGGTAAGGCCTTGCACACAGCTGACCTGGGTTCAATCCCTGGCACTGGATCTTGTCCCGTGAACACTGCCAGAAGTGATTCCTGAGTGCAGAGCCAGGAGTAGCCCCTGAGCTTTGCTAGATGTGGCCTCAAACACCTCCACATTCCACAATACTGGCAGCCCAGTCGGAGCATGGCAAATTTGTTGAGAGAGCAGCGCAGCAGCCCACTAAGCTCAGTAAGCAAAAACAACACAGAAGGCTCAGTGAGCAGCAGACAGCTTGGTAAGTCCGAAGACAATGACTTTAATAACACCATTGTGAGATATGATTATTACAAATTGACCTTTATGATCTATTTTCTTCGCCATTTTGTTGTAACACGTATACAGAGTAAGTATGAATCTGCACTATGGTGAAGTATGCTTGCTTGCTTCAGTGTGCCGCAGCAAGTACTGCAGGGCAGCCTTGAACCGAGTATGCCATCCCACACCCCACCCAAAAGGGGACGGAAAGGGGAAGATGACTCCTAGGAACTAGATACTGACTACGAACAGTAATAAAATTAGTTTCAAGATGGCTCGGTTGGATTTATATGTTATTTTGTTGAGGTAACATTGGTTATAAGACTGTGTTTTAGGGCCAGAGCAGGTAGTGTGTTTGCCTGGCATGCAGCAGACGTGGGTTTAATCCCTGGCATTCCATATGATTCCCTGGAGCCTGCCAGGAGTAATTCCTATGTTCAGAGCCAGGAATAACCCCTATGAATTGCTGGGTATGGCCCCCAAACAAACCAGACACAAAAGAGTCTGCTTTAGGGACATGGCTTTGAGCTGGACTTTCTGAGAAAGTGTTTGCTGTTAAAGCTGCTCTTTGAGTTATATACCTATTAGGGCTTAATACTTTCCTTAAAAACTATTATGTCTGCAAGGTACCATGAGAAACACTTAACAATAAATATTTGGGTTTATTTAAGTATTTATGTCTCCAAATGTTTTAGACTGTAAATATTTCATTTGGAACATTTTGATAAATTATTTTCAGCTATTTTACATGATGGAGTGGAGTTGTATCCTTTGTCAGACTGCTGCTTTTAGGCCACAGGATAAATACTTACATAAAGAAGGAAGCTTCTGAATCAATAGTATACATTCGAATACATTAAATGTTAGACTGTTAAAAAATAAATGCATCCCTCTTTTTAAAGCATAATCACTTAGCACAATTTAAGAGTGTGAGTATTGTACATGCATTATGCATTTAACATCAATTACCTTGAAATAATTTATACTCAAGATTCATTGTATATATTAATCTCAAAGCGGGTATTATAACAAACAGCTAGGTCCTATTCATTTCAGAGGATAACAAGATTATGGCACTAATGTATTAGACAAAGTGTTTTTTTGTTTTTTTAATAGCACAGTTTTGAAGTCATAAATGATAAGGCATCATGAAGGACCTTTAGTTATACTTTATAATTTATAAAATTAATTTACATGTTTGATTTAACCTACAGATCTTGTAAGTCAAGCTTAAAAGCAAACTGGGCTAGAGCAGTAGCACAGCAGGTGGGGTGCTTGCCTGGCACACGGCCTATTCGGGCTTGATTTCAGCACCACATGCTCGTGGAGTGCAGAGCCAGGAGCAAGCCTGGAGAGTCTGTGTGACACAGAAGCCACCCCCACCCCCACAAAGGTTGACTAGCCATGGTGGATGTTGTCTCAACTATTTTACGACTTTCTAATTCTAACTTTCTATCCGCTTCTCCTGCTATCCAGTTAAAAATTGTATGGGTCTCTCACTGCCTTCTTTTTTTTTTTATTAATTGTTACTTGACATTGCTATATTTCTGGATCAAAAATGTGTTTTGTGTAAAATTTTACTTAATAAAGTAAGTTATCACTTTTATTATATATATTTAAAACAGTAAATGTGTTATGTGTGAAGTGTTAAAAGATTAATTATAATCATAGTCAAAATAAACTTCCATGTAATTTAATTTTTAACTGAGTAACAGTTTTTACATTCGTGTGTGGGGGTTAGGGATAAATATATTTTTATCACTTGATCATTTGACTTCCGTTGTTCATCGATTTGCTCAGTGGATGCCAGTAATGTCACCAGTTTGTCCCTTCCTGTGCTAGTGTGGCCTAAGGGCCGCTGCTCACTCCAGGAACAAAGAGCCTAAAACCATACATTCAAGTCATGGGAATGAGGTCTATTATTGTTACTGTTTTTGGCATATTGAATATGACACGGGTAGCTTGCTGGGTTCTGCCATAAGTATATTTTTATACTATCACAAAAGATCCTTTCACTTATTTATATATTTATTTTAAAACATTTTATTTATTTAATTTTTTGGAGTCACACCTAGCAGTGCTCAGGGGTATTCCTGGCTCTGCACTCAGGAATTACTCCTGACGGTGCTCAGGGGACCATTTGGGATGACAGGATCGAATATAGGTCAGGCCAGAAATCAAACATGGGTCAGGCCGCATGCAAGGCAAATGCCTTAACCGCTGGACTATCGCACCAACCCCAGATTCTTTTTTTTAAAAAAGGCATTGGATTTTAAGTGGAAAACATTAATATGTAATGTGATTTATCTTGTCATGCAATTTCTTAAAGATGACAGCTGTCAAAATTATCTAAAATCTTGTCTTACAGATACTATATTTCGAAAGGTGCTATCGTGGATCAACTTGGAGGGAGACCTAAATTCAACTCCGTTGCACTGGGCCACAAGGTTTAAATTTACTTCTGGATTTTTTTTCCCTTTGATTTCTTTATTAGTTAGTCCCTAAACAACTTTTTATTTTTTAAAAACCAGTATACCAAAATAATGGAAAAGTGGACCAGGGAAATAGCTCAAAGAATTAGGGTACATGCTTTGTATTTGGAAACCCTGATGTGACCTCCAACAATACTTGGTCAGCTTAGAATTGCTGATAACATCTCTGAGCACCTTTTGTTAGCTCCCAAGCTTTGCTGGGTGATCCAAAACTTAAAAATGAAAAAAAAAAAAGGTGGGGTAGTCATTATGATCACTGTACCAGTATATTTATGTGCAGTGTTACTTGCATTGGTAGCAAAATTTATTGTCACCATTATACTCTTGGAATTAATCATGCCGATAATAACTCAGTAATAAGATGGTTGAAATTTATAAATGATATTTATGAAACATCATGAATTGAACTAAACCTTAAAACTAAAGCAGTAGCTGAGTTCATTTGATAATTATAAATAGGATTGAAATGTATCTTGACATATACCCACTTTCACTATCACTATCTTCCCGTTAATCATCTGTTTGCTAGAGCGGGCACCAGTAATATCTTCATATGTCCTGTCTCATGCTAGTAGAACCCAAAGGCACCCGCTTGCTCCAGGAACATAAAGAGCCTCAAACCATTATATTAGGTCATGGGAATGACCTAATATAAATGTTACTGGTGTTTGGCATATCAAATACGACACGAGCAGCTTGCCAGGCTTGCCGTGCGGGTTATACCCCCCTTTACAATAATTAAATGTTTGTGTAATCTTTTCCCCAAGTTCATGTTTATAAAAGGTCTTGGACCAGAGAGATGATACAGCAGGTCGGGCACTTGCCTTGAATGAGGCTGACGGGCATATAATTCTTGTGCTACATCAGGTTCCCCAGCACCACCGCAGTGATCCCTAACTAGAGAGCCAGGAATACACCCCAACTGCCTCTGGATGTTGCCCCAAAGATCAACAACTAAAAAAATCCCTTCCCGAGGACTGTTTCTAAGTACTTATTCTTCTGTGTTATAGACAAGGCCATCTATCTATGGTTGTACAACTAATGAAATATGGTGCAGATCCTTCATTAATTGATGGAGAAGGATGTAGCTGTATTCATCTGGCTGCTCAGTTTGGACATACCTCAATTGTTGCTTATCTCATAGCAAAAGGACAGGTAAAATCACAGGAGTATCGATTTTTGTCAGATGTCTTTTGGTTTAAATGCCTTCATATAAATGTTATTTTTAGAAGTTTAACAACCTGGTGATAGTTCAGTAGTACTTTCTGGTGACAAGAATAAATATATAGTCTGATATTGAGATATTTAATGTAGTTGATAAAAATTGACAGATAATCATGAGTCAGATAATCCATCAAGTTGAATTTATTTCTGAGAATAATAGAGATGAATCTCAGATGATGAGGGAAAAAATTAGGACTGTTTTTTCCTTTAGTTATGTCTTTTGACTTAATCTGAATTTATCTGAACTTTTAAAAAATATTAATGGCTGGTTTCTATATAGAGTACCTCTTGAGGGGAATTGATTCTCTGAATCAGATTTTCAGTTTCTATTGTATAAAATAGTACTGCTGCTTACATGTCAGAAAACTTTCTCTTGAATTGAGTGGTTCTTCATGCTTTTTCCTGTATGTGCAATGACTTTAATCACATTAAGTATTGCTGATTTATGTGCATCATGTTTTTGTAATAAATGTATTTTTGTTAAAAGTGATGTCAACCGGTTTTTCTTCCATGTGCTTTTTTCTGGATATATTTAAACATTAGTCTTAGAGCTAAGAATTTTTATCATAAAAGTAAGGAAAATATCTTTTAATTCACTGTTATTAACACCATTTATTTTAATTTGAAGTGTTATGGTGACTTAGGATTTGAATGGTATTTTATGAATTTGTTAAGGTTCTTTATTGTTGGTAGCGTCAGTGATATTCTGTGCATAATAGTTTAGGTAAAGTGGCAAATACTGGCTTACTGTTAAAATGACAGTTTGTTATTTATTCCTTTGTTCACAAACTGTCCCCCCGATCAAAACACTATAATCAACCACTTATTTTTCACTGTTCATTGGGTTGAATGGACTTGGAAGTGTCATGGAGTCCCTTGTGATAATAAATGAGGGCTGTGGTCATTGGGGACTTAGCTGAAGTGAGGGATGGCTCACTCACATATTTTGTCACTTTAACAGAATTCCTTGAAATTTCTTGGAAGCTCATCTGGTATGCTGGGACAGACAGGCCTTTCTCCTTTCCTCTGTGTAATCTCAACTTCTCAGCACTGCTCCGTGTGGTCTTTACAGCTAGACTTTGTACCTGGTGACTCAGTCTCTTTCAGAACAGGAGTAAAAGTTATTCTATTTAGTGTTATGTCTCGGATTGAGGCAGCAACATCTTGGTTTCTTCCTGACAGTTAGCAAGCTACAGGGCCTTCCTATGTTAGTTGTGTGAACATGAAGACTTGAAGTTTACTGAGACAAACCACTGCTTGGGATTGTTCTACAGCCTTTTCTAGACTGGAGGTGGAAGCAATGGGTGGTATTCTTGCACACGACAGTGTCTTTAATGGCCTATCTCGCAGATTCCAATTTATAGTATGAACTTTACTTTCATCTGCGGATGAAAAGCGGTGAGTGTTTTTGTGTTTTCATGGTCTTTTGTTAGTTTATTGAATTTGGAATTGGAAGACTTCACTCATGTGTTTAATCTGGCCTGCTAGGTAGGCTGTAAACTTTCTTTTTCTTTTTTGGGTCACACCCGGCAATGCTCAGGGGTTACTCCTGGCTCTTTGCTCAGGAATTACTCCAGGCAGTGCTTGGGGGACCATATGGGATGATGAGGATGGAACCCGGGTTGGCCGTGTGCAAGGCAAACACCCTACCCGCTGTACTATTGCTCTGGCCCCTGTAAACTCTTTAAGGACAGGAATTTCTATCAGTCTCTCCCATTTTGTGCAGTAAATATCTGGTGGCATTCAGTGTCACGTTTAGTTTCTTTATAGTAATTATTTTTCCCCCAAAGGGTAACACATGCTTGTTCGCAAGCATTCAAACAAAATAGAAATATGATGTGAAACATGAAATCCTCCGTTCATCTTCCCCTCTTCTGCTGCTTTAACAAGAACTTGTTAATTTAACAATAACAATAACTGCTTTAACAATAACTTGCTTTAACAATGGCATATGTTTTCACAGTATTTTTAATTATGTAATGCTAAATTTTTTATAAATGAAAATACCTGTTTTTAATGGAGTTCAGAGTATTGAACTCTGATTTGTAGTTTTATGTGTGGCTTAGCCCTGGTTATCTCTGGCATTCTCTTCATCCTTCTGTCACTTTGCTCTGACCATACTTGTCTCGCTGCTCATTGAGAACTCTGACAAGCTGTGATTTTAAAGCAATTGGTGCTAACTGGTAGTTTTGCTTGGTGAATCCTTCTAGGCACAAAGTTTTCTTTCTTTTGACTTCAGTCACGTTTACTCAGATTCTGATTAGTTTTCATTTATCAGCAGTGTAAATTAGCCTTTTATATCTCTTTCCTGTCTTTCACTAAATTTTGTCAGTTCTGTTTTTCTGATGTTAACTTGGTTCAGATAAATATAGGAACATTTCTGTTGCTTGATTTTTCAGCCTTAAGTAATATCCCTAGATTTTGAGCTATTATAGTTTAGGTTCTCATCATACTTTCTTTTTGGCTTTCTTTTTTCATTTTCCCCCATTTTTTGTTTATGTATCAATTACACATTCATAGGGCATATAACATTTCCTTTCAGTTTGTCATTCTATTCTTCACAATTGTTTCATTTTAGTTATACTGTTAAATATATTCAGTGCTCACTACCAATTCTTTTGGATGATTTTCAGGAGAAAAATGGGGAAAATGCTAAGTTATGGAGCCCTGTTGATCATGGAATTCCCATAAGCTTTTGATCTGGGCTTGTTAATTCTTCCTAATAGAGAATACCCATACGTCCAGGCTGAACTTGGAAAAGAAGTACCAAGTTTTAAATTCCGACCCAAAGAGAGAAAAGGTTGAATTTCATTTTTCTTTTAGTATTCTAGAGATGTGACATAATTTTACATTTTGATTTTATTTATTGATATTTTTAATAGTATCACTTTTAAAAAATGATACGAAAGAAAACTAAGAAGGAAGAAGAAACTTAAAAAGAATGTAGGTGTTTTAAGTCTACATCAGACTTGAAACCAGGACAGTGAAAGACGTAAAGTCACAGTACTTCATACAAGAAACAAGAAAGCTTGCCATTTCTTCAATTATTTAAAAATATTTTTTTAATTAGAAAAAAATTGTATATGGAAAGTGAGGTTATAGGAGATGTTCCCAACAAATGGCAATCTTGCAGTAGATTTGTAATGGGAAAGTATAGAATGTGATTACTGTATTCATGATTGCAGTATTCAGTATCAGCAATGCTGTTGACCAAGGATATGTGTTGTAGTTTGTGTAATGTTGTATTCTCAGCTCCCCCTCCCCATAAACTTGGATAATGTTTGCATTTGAGATAGATGCTAATCATTAATAGTGACTGCACTATAACTGTCCTCTGTCCACAGGCTGGTAAAATTAAGTGACACAGGTTGTATTAGAACTTCTGGTTTAATGTAATTAAGACTGGAGATGAGATGGGATGCAGAGGAAGCTTAGTATTTATTAAATGTCTGTTATGTTCCAGGCTGTGGACTAGTTACTTTGCACACGTTATTTCATTTAATCATCACAAGTGTCTTATGAAGCCATCATTTATAATCATATTTTAAGATGAGGAACTGAGACTCAGATTAAAATTTTATTATTTAATAGTTAGGTCATATAAATATGATTTCAAAATTATGAGTTGTTTTATAGCTTACGCCTTGTTCAAGCTTAGAGCCATAGATAAACACAACTTTTCATTTAACAAATGTTTTTTGATCATTACTGGGTGCTGAAAACACAAAAATGAGTTTAATATAATTATAGTATTCAAAGAACTCTTCTGATTAATGAGACAGGTACCTTAGGTTTTAAGGTTAATGAGCTTAAATTAGGAGTGAAGAGAAATAATTTTAGGCAAGTAAAGTTACTAGAATTCCTAATGTATCAGGATGTTGTCAAAAGAAATTTAGATAAGGATGTGTTCAAAGGAAATTTAGATAACTAAGAAAGAGTTTGCTTGATAAATTGGTAGTCTTATTGTAATTTTCAAACAGAAACAAAGGGAGACTATAGTAGGGAAAGAATAAGTTAAGTGGTTTAGAAAAAGTTAAAATGAGAATGTGATTCTTTCCTGTATGAGTCTACTGGGAGACATTTTTTTGGGGGGATGCTTTTCATATTCATAAGAATGTGAATACCAAAAATATATAGTCAGATTATAATAGTTTGCTTGAGAGGAAAGAATAAGAAAACTACATAATTTTGTATTGGAACAGAGAGAAGAAATAAATTCTCATATTTATATGAAGGAATCTCAGAAGTTTGTGGCCTAAAGATGAAAAATCAAAAGTAGCAGTTCAGGGGCCAGAGAGATAGCAAAGCTTGGAAGGCACTTGCTTTGCAAACAGCATACTTGAGTTCTATTCTTGGCACGGCTCGTAGCTCACCCCAGCCCGCCCAGTACCGGGAGTGGTCCCAGAGAACCTCTGAGTATGGGCCCACTCCACACCCCCAAAGCAATTCAAGCCTTTATTTAAAATGTGAAAGCTAATTACCCACAAATTTTTTCATTTAAAAGGTAAAAATGGTAGGTAATTCTGAACTTCTTCTAATCAATCATGTTGTTTTTTACTACAGTTTTTCACTACAAATTTTCAAGAATTATTTATCTCAGAAAATATACATTCACATAAACTTTTTAGTTTGTATGTTAAAAATACTGGTCTTTCGATTCTTGGTTTTGAAATACCTAGGAATAAATAGGGTTTCGTTTTTATCTCCTTTCATGAGTTAGTATAAACTTTTTCAGAGACTTAAGACATCTAACACAGCCTTTATGATTGAAAGATCAGGAGTACATCATGGGTCAGAGAGATTGTTTAATGACTAAGGTGATTGTCCTGTCCTGTACACAGCCTACCTGGGTCCATCGTGGTCCCTGGAGTGCTGCCAGGGTGACTCATTAGTCCTCAGCACCCGCTGAGTGTGGCCCCAAAACAAAACAAAGCAAACAAAGAGGAGTACCTCAAGATCTTTAAATGCAAAACAATGAAAGCCTGATTAAATTGTCTTAAAAGAAAAAACTGCAAATCTATGTATTAACTGTATCCTAATGTGTCAGATATTTAGATGCTAACTAAAGATTATTGAATACCATAGTTTTAAGCTTAAAAAAAGTTTCAATCATGTTATCTTTGACTATTATATTTGACTATTATATCTGACTATTATATTTGACTATTATTATAATAACTTTTCCTGTTATGTATAAATTAGATGTTTCCAAGTAAATTTGGTAAGAACTTAGAAATGTTTACTTTCTGACTTTTCTTTATCAGGATGTAGATATGATGGATCAGAATGGAATGACACCTTTAATGTGGGCGGCTTATAGGACGCATAGGTATGTAATCATCTTAAAACAATCAATTATTTTCAAGACAAATCAAAATAATGAAGAGAAAAAGCACTTAATATTATTTAATAATACTTTAAGTATGTACTTTGTAACAAATGACCTTTTGGGATTATTTAAGTCTCTTGTACTCTTATAATTTTAGTGTCTTTAATCTTTTAGGTATTTTGTATTTTAAAAAGTAAAAGTAAGGACTGGAAAGATAGTACAGTGGATGGGGCACTTGCCTGGCACATGGCTTACCGAGGTTCAATTCCTGGTACCCCATAAAGTACCCCAAACCTGCTAAGAGTGATTGCTGAGTGCAGAGCCAGAATTAAGCCCTGAGCACTGCGTGGTATGGCCTAGAACCAGCCTCTACACTCTCCCCCAAAAAGTAAAGTCTTTTTTTTTTTTTTTTTTGTTTGGAGAGTAAGTATATCAAATAAGGTGTGTGTCTTACCTGTGCCCAATCCAGATTTGATACTTGGCATTACAAATGGGTCTCTGATCCATGCCAGGATTGAACCCTTAGTGCAGCGCCAAGATTAAGCCCACAGCCGAATGTGGCCTTAGAACTAAAAAAAAATAATATTTTTATGTGAGATTTGAATATTAGCAATTCTAACATATTTAATAAGTTGCTTTTAAGTATTCTGGAGACAATCCAAATAAAAGTTTTTTGTTTATATAGGTATTTTTGACATTAGTCTGTCAAAAAATAGAAAACACCAGGGCCAAGTATACCCAGTCTTGGAACAATATGGTATTGCATATATTCAGTCTTTCATATTATAATACTCTCTCACTGCAGTTAATAAAGTTGAGTGTAGGTTAGAATAGGTGTGTTCCAAGATGAAATTATAATGCAACCACAATCAGTTTAGTGTCTGTAATGATTTCTATTATTGAAATTAGGGTTGTTGTTGTTTTTTGTTTTTTGTTTTTCCTTTTCAGTGTGGATCCAACTAGATTGCTTTTAACATTCAATGTTTCAGTTAACCTTGGTGACAAGTATCACAAAAACACTGCTTTGCATTGGGCAGTACTAGCAGGAAATACCACAGTCATTAGTCTACTTCTGGAAGCAGGAGCTAATGTTGATGCCCAGAACATCAAGGTAAAAAAAATCTTTATTAATTATGCTTTATGAAATGTGAAAAAATTGAGTTCTTAATTAAACAGGTTTTTCATGAACTGTCAAGGATGGATGAAACTTTGCTTAATTTTGCTCCATGCCAGAGACTTAATTTGCAAAATAGTTGATTTTTATCTTTCACTATTGAACTAATTTTCAGATTTTGGTGAATGTTGCATTAGTGAATTCTTACTGACTTTTGGAAATTAAAAAGTTTTTTTTTTAATTTTAACTGAAGGGAATAGTTTTTGTTTCTTTAAAAATTTCATTACAGGGGCCAGAGCGATAGTCCAGCAGGTAGGGCGTTTGCCTTGCACGCGGCCCAACCAGGGTTCGATCCCGGCATCCCATATGGTTCCGAGCACTGCCAGGAGTAAGTCCTGAGTGCAGAGCCAGGAGTAATCCCTGAGCATTGCCGGGTGTGACCTGAAAAGAAAAAAAAAATATCATTACAGACAATTAGCTATATATATAGTGGGAATTTCTAGTAATCCTTTGGCTTGGCTCCTGATTGGCTTACCTTTTCAGAAGTCGATACTTTACACTTTGGTAACTACTTTTATGACGTGTGGAGGACAACTTCTCTCCTGCCCAGCGGTAGCTTAGTCTAGGGGAAACTTACCAAGTTATTTTAGGAATAGAACATTGTTAACACTCTCCAAATATTTAGAATTTCATAGACATTTTATGAATACCTGCAAGAAAACTGTTAGTCCTAATTACAAGTCTCATTTAAAGCTTCAATATTTACCATGTCTTTTAGCAATTGACTTTCTGTGAGAGGACTTTAAACTATCATTTAATAATGTGTATTTATAGATAACCTTTTGCCAATCAAATTTTTTTTTAATTTCAGCTAGAAGCATAGTAATTTCCTAGTTAAGTTTCTCTAAATTTTTAAGGGTTTTATGTTGTTTAACACGAAAGGAGTTTGAACCCCACAGGGATCAAAAATGGTAATCAAAAAGTAGGTTATCTCCTGCTGGATCAGGGCATCTATATTTATTTCAATGATTATTATTTCTTTATTTGATTGCTTTAAAAGTAGAAAGTTGCACTATTAAAATTAAATAGCTCAGGCTGTTGTAGATAGATATTCTTATAGCCACTTTCTGGAAATGAGTCTAATTAAAATATTTAATTAAAAGTAAATATTCAATATTTCACTGGATACGGTAATTGTGAAAACTTCACTTGTATTACTTGTCTTCCTGTTGTTCACCGGTTTGCTCGAGCGGGCACCAGTAACATCTCCATACATCCTGTCACATGCTGGAGGAGCCCAAGGGCATCTGCTCACTCCAGGAACATGAAGAACCTCAAACCATTCCTTCAGGTCATGGGAATGAGGTCTATAATTGATACTGGTTTTTGGCATATCAAATACGACATGGATAGCTTGCCAGGCTCAGCCGTGTGGGTGGGATACTAGTAGACTCACATCTTGTGCATTTATTCACGAATTTGAAGCCACGTGGGATGGGGAAACATAGGCTTTTCTGCTGGGTGGAGCTCTGACAAGCTGTGGAGTCTAGGTATTGAAAATGGCGGCCCAGTGGTGGGGTTCCTCTGGCTTCTTGTGAGGTTTTGTTTGGATGGCGGGCCAGGGCTAGACCCGCCATTCCTCCTGGGCGCCTTATAGGCAGCTGAGCACAGGGAGAGCCCATAGCAGCTCTGCCCTGTGTATCTGAGTCTCTGTATCAGGCATACCTGAGCTTGAAAATAGACCTTGCTGTTGGGTGGGACTCTGGTTTTCCTGTTACTGAATTGTATACCAGAACCTGTGAGAGTAAAGCCTTTTAAAACTGTGCACGAGGCCTGAGTTTTCAACCATTCCCCACCGGCTTTGAGGTAGAAGGGAACTCGTTCCCTGAAATCGGGGGACCCCAGCAGCTGCCTGACACGTGACAAGGTGGGGCTAAGAGCTGAGCTGGGACGTCTCTGAAAGGTGACCAGAGGTGTACATTCTCATCTCTAGAGATTGTGGATGACTCGGGAAGGCATCCGCATAAAGTTTAATCAGTCCTTGCTTTACAAACCCGTCTACAAGAAAACGGGCCTGTGCAAACCCCCATGCACACCGCTCTCTGAACCCAGAGAGAAGGGACTCCGCCCGCCGGTGCTCGGTCCCCATTCTCTGAACCCAGGTCCATCCTGGGAGTGCTCAAGGGCTCCTCTTGACTCAGTGCCCAAGGCTTGTCCTAGGGGTATCCAAAGGCTACTTTTGGCTTTGTGCTCAGGGCCCTTTTGGGTTGCTTAGGGGCTGCTTAATTTTAAGTTTTCTTTTGTCCCTGCTCAAAGTGATCAGAATGGACGAGTACCTACCAAAAAACAAGGAAGAAGAAAGTAGGC
Source organism: Cryptotis parvus (assembly GCA_021461705.1). Classification (NCBI taxonomy): domain Eukaryota; kingdom Metazoa; phylum Chordata; class Mammalia; order Eulipotyphla; family Soricidae; genus Cryptotis; species Cryptotis parvus. The sequence continues at coordinate 82,728 of JAJIBD010025286.1, read as the reverse complement.
GGACATTGTGCCTAAATGCATTATGGGTACTCTGGTATTTGTGTCTGATTTGAATGAAATTCTGTATATCTTGACTCTTACCTAAAAACCTTCCCTTTTTTTTAAAAAAAAAGAACCTTTCCTTGGGAAAAAAAAGACAGGCAAACTTTCCACCCAAAACACACACCTTTTGTTTTAAAATTATTGTATTGTTGAAATGAGAGGAATAATTGTGTTGCCAAGTGTTTTTAATAGAAAACTTTGAAAAGTTTATACCACTGGAGTTAGTGAATTATGCTAACCTGAAGATCAGTGGTAAATTTGATTGAATTTAATTAACCAGCATTCCCAAAATAAAAAAAAACTAGACATATCTATATTTTCTTGGTTAAATTGCTTTTTTAATTTTATTTTGGAACCACGGCTGACTGTGCTTGGAGTGGGCTGCTCTTGGCTGGGTGCTCAGTGATTCCCCCTGCCGGTGCTGGGGAACACTGCAGTGCTAGGGATTGAGCCTGGGCTAAAGCATGCTCTTCAGTTCTTAGATTCATCTCTGGTCCCGAATTGCTTTAGAATGTTGTTTTTCTTCTCCTTGCTACCAGTGATTCCTAACTGGTTACTCCCCAAAAAATACATCAAGATGTACATTTCACGTTAGTGAAAAAAAATGAAATGCATTTTACAATGGCAAAGTGAATCTCAGTAAATGTTCTACCAAGTGACGTAACAGTATTAAAATTACAGTAATGCCAAAGAATTATGAATGACTACACACTCTGGAATTTTAAACTAATAGTGCATATTTTAAGGCATTATTCCTAATACATGTTATGTGCATACAGAATCTTAGTTAACTTATATTTGATTGTGATTTTTAATCAAGAATGAGTTGCAGTTTATAAATTTAACTTTTTTTTTCAAAAATATATTGAACACTTGCGTTCCACTTTTACCCTTAGTGTATGATTAACCTGTGATAAACTTCAACAGAAATGTAGTGCTAAGTGCAGAGATAATTGAAATACTTAGATGGTTTGAATCATACTTTTAGTGCTATGTAGGTTCTGGCATAGTATTAGTTTATGCCAAAATAGGATGAACTGGCATATCCTTGACTAAAGCAGCTTTTGTGAATATCAGATATTTGCACTAATGTGCTTTATACCTCTTGATTTGTATTCATATTTTGTTAGCTCCTTTTATTAACATTTTATCTGACATGTAATTAAAGTTGATTTTTAAAAATGTTAGGCTTAGGCAAAACAGGAGAACTTGTCTGTCAGTGGGTTGGAATCTACCACAAGTGTGTGGGAATCCGAGGTTAGGTAAGACAGAAAAGGAACCAGTATCCTAGTAAATGTTGGAAATGGTAATGCCAGCCTAGAACTTAGCATTAAACATAGGCAAAGGGATACACATGATAACTCCTAAATGTATACATTGCAAGCCACCATGTGTAAGAGAAGGGAGGGGGAGGAGGAGGGAGGGAGGGAGGGAGGGAGAGAGAGAGAGAGAGAGAGGGAGAGGGAGAGGGAGGGAGAGGGAGAGGGAGGGGGGGGGGGGGGGGGGGGGGGGGGGGGGGAGAGGGAGAGAGAGAGGCAAAGTGCCCGCCTTAGAGTCAGGCTGTTGGAGGAGGGAGGGAATTGGGGACATTGGTGGGGGGAAAGGGTGGGCACTGGTGGAGGGCCGGGTGCTGGAACACTGTATGGCGGAAACCCAATCATGAATAGTTTTGTAATTGTATATCTCACAGTGGGATAGTAAAATAAATATTAGGTTAAATGTAATACCTGATGGCACTATTTTACTATTTTATGGTGGGGTGAGCGCTTACCCTGCAGTTCTGAGGACTTCTCAGGGATCACTCCTGTTGGTGTGGGGACCATGTGGCACGAGGGGTCAAGCAAGTGTGCCTTTTCTCCTGGAATCTGGCATTGTTGATGTTCTTAAGTATAATTACTGTCTTCTAATAGAAGCCTTTTGGTAGTTATTTCAACAAATACTTGTTCAACACTGGGAAGTCACATTCAAGAGAGATGAAGCCCTTATTCTCTTAGAACATAACTTTGTTGAGGAAATAATTCAAAGTTAAAAAACCACACAGTGCAAATGGGTAGAGTGGTGAGAACAGAGGGGAGAGATTTGTCAGTGCCTCTGAGCCAATAACTTTTGCTTTGAGATTTTTCCAATGAGACGGGATTACTAGTAGTACAAAGATAAGCGGCTTAAAAACTTGGCATATAGAGGAACCCACAAGTACAAAACCTGTGGCTCGGAATAGTCTTGCTGTGTCCAAGGTGCAGATATAAGGACAGCCTAGAGGCTGGAGTGAATGAGAGTGAAGCACTGAGAGGGACAGGTGCCAGATTAGTCATGAGAAGAAGTTACAAGAATTTGTGTAGGCCACTTACATAATAAGCTTTGTGTTTCAGATACTCGTACAGGATTACGTTGGTTTGCTCTATGTCCCCGTTAGGCTTTTGTGATAAACCAGAGAAGTAGTGATGGCAGTTTGGGCGTGAGAATGGACGTAGACATGGAGAGAATTTATCAAAGGGTTTGAAAATGATTGTTTAGAAATGAAAAGTTAATTCGAGATTGAAAGAATACATTGATGGAGTTGATAATGGTTTGAATGACAAATATCTCATGGAAATAATGAGGTTTTGAAGAGAAAGATAAATATTTTGGGGGTGAAGGTGACAGGGATTTCAGTCCTGATGTAATTTGAGGTAGGGGCCTTTTAATGTGGGGTGTCGGCTGTCAAACTAATGAAGTGAACAAATTGCTGCAGCATTTGAAATAAAAATGTGAAATTTTCATTGAAATGAAAACAATATATTATTTCTTTCTGGTGTGCTGTATTTTATCTGCTCCAGTATAAGTCCTACGAGGGAGTACATAACTTAAGTTACTTAGGTAAAATCAGCCTGGATTCTTTGTCAAGAACCTGACAAATCGAATATCTGAATGTATATTTTCCCATTATTTAAATTTTAAATCTTTGAAAAGAGAATCTGGTCGAGAATCATGAAATATAGCAAGCAGTAGCCTGGAACTGTCTGGTCAACAGCAGATAGCCAGAGTGGCCCCTGGGCCGCTGAGCACTGCTTCGAGCCTACAGTTTTGTAATACAGGTACAACTTTAGTAGCTAGTAAAAATAACATTCAAAGGTATAAAATTGTACTTTATATTATTTATAGTAGTTATAATGACTATAGGTTGATTCTCTTTCCCAAATAAGGTTAATTTTAGCCTCTTACCAATGTCTTTATCCTTTTTTTTTTGTGGGTCACACCTGGTGACGCTCGGGTTACTCCTGGCTCTTCGCTCAGGAATTACTCCTGGCTGTGCTTGGGGGACCATATGAGATCCCGGGATCAAACCCAGGTCGGCTGCATGCAAGTCAAATGCCTTACCCACTGTGCTATTGCTCCGGCCCTTTAGCAATGTCTTTATATTAACCAGATACTTGTGTAATTATTTGAATTTGAAGTCCTTTCTAGTACTAAGTTAAACGATTTTAAATCATAATATGCTCAAACTTATTTTGGAGAAAATATTAAATGATAGTTAATTTTAAATGGCTATTTTGATTTTTAGGAGAATTAGGGATGACCACATGCTCTAGGTTAGAAAGAATTTCTTAGTATTGGATCCACTAGTAGATTTTAGTTCAGTCCAATTATTAGATTATTAAAATTATTAAAATTATGTGAGAAATACTCTTGGGGAAAGGTTAATGGTTTTCATCAGATATGACTCTAATTTAAGAACCATGACTCTAGATTATAATTTTGTAGTACTGCTTATCAGAATATAAATACCAGGAGGGGAATGAAAAGTGATTTGGAATACTGAGAGACTATTAACCCCCTTTTCATGGTAGCATTTCAAATGTGAATTTCTTTTTTTTTTTTTGTGGGGGCTACACCAGCAGTGCTTGGAGCTTACTCCTGCTCTGCACGTACTACTAGCTCTGCACTAAGGGATCACTCCTGGCAGGCTCTGGGGACTGTATGGGATGCCGGGAGCAAACCCATGTCGGCCATTTGCAAGGCAAGCACCCTGCCACTTGTGCTCTCCAGATACAGCTGACAGATGCCGTCGTGTCTCTCCAGCTCCAGAAGTGTAAATTTAAAAAAAAAAGTCTCTTACCCCCTTAGGATGTGCCTTTGGTTACACAGATGAATTGAGTTTTAAATGGATAATTAATCTCTCCACTGCTGTCCGAACATAAATTTTTCTTTTTAAAATTATCAAAGCACATAAAATTAATTTTGTTACAAAATGTAAAATTGCTCAGCTTTGTTACTGTACTGAAACACTTTTATATGGTTTCTTAAAATGAGGTTTAAAGGCTGTTTCAGAGAATAGTTTTCTTTACTTCTTAAGTACTCAGCCTTAATGTACTCCAAGGAAGAATTTTCCTTACTTTTAGTCCTAAATTAGCCTCACATAGGAAAAAATTGACTGTTCACCTAGCCGTAATGCTCATCTCTTACCCTGAGGAATTTCTTTATTACCAAGTACTTAGTCTATAAATGCTCCATGGTTCTTGTTGTTGCTGTTTTTATTATCATTTGCTCTTTTGACTGACACATGGAGTGATCAAATACAGACTTGATTTTAAAACCTGGATTTTAGTGTAATTTTTAAATGAATCGTTTATTTATTTTGCCAGCTGAATAAAAGAACTCTATAAAAATAGCCAGAAGACTAGAGCAATAGTTGAAAGAGTTTTTAAAGCTCCCTCCATCTCTCTGTCTAGGCAACCCTAGGTGTGACATGGCCCTCTAGTGGAAGGGGTGCTCAGCTGGACCGAGGCAGCTGCAGGATGTTCTCTGGGAGTTGTTACCCAAGGGATTGCTTTTACTCAGGTAACATTTATAGTTGGATCATTTAGCTGGTGCTGAAAATTACTCAGGTAACATTTATAGTTGGATCATTTAGCTGGTGCTGAAAATTACTCAGGTAACATTTATAGTTGGATCATTTAGCTGGTGCTGAAAATTACTCAGGTAATATTTATAGTTGGGTCATTTAGCTGGTGCTGAAAATTACTCAGGTAATATTTATAGTTGGATCATTTAGCTGGTGCTGAAAATTACTCAGGTAATATTTATAGTTGGATCATTTAGCTGGTGCTGAAAATTACTCAGGTAATATTTATAGTTGGATCATTTAGCTGGTGCTGAAAATTATTCAGGTAATATTTATAGTTGGATCATTTAGCTGGTGCTGAAAATTACTCAGGTAACATTTATAGTTGGGTCATTTAGCTGGTGCTGAAAATTACTCAGGTAACATTTATAGTTGGATCATTTAGCTGGTGCTGAAAATTACTCAGGTAACATTTATAGTTGGATCATTTAGCTGGTGCTGAAAATTACTCAGGTAACATTTATAGTTGGATCATTTAGCTGGTGCTGAAAATTACTCAGGTAACATTTATAGTTGGATCATTTAGCTGGTGCTGAAAATTACTCAGGTAACATTTATAGTTGGGTCATTTAGCTGGTGCTGAAAATTATTCAGGTAATATTTATAGTTGGGTCATTTAGCTGGTGCTGAAAATTACTCAGGTAACATTTATAGTTGGGTCGTTTAGCTGGTGCTGAAAATTACTCAGGTAATATTTATAGTTGGGTCATTTAGCTGGTGCTGAAAATTACTCAGGTAACATTTATAGTTGGATCATTTAGCTGGTGCTGAAAATTACTCAGGTAATATTTATAGTTGGATCATTTAGCTGGTGCTGAAAATTACTCAGGTAATATTTATAGTTGGATCATTTAGCTGGTGCTGAAAATTACTCAGGTAATATTTATAGTTTGATCATTTAGCTGGTGCTGAAAATTATTCAGGTAATATTTATAGTTGGATCATTGAGCTGGTGCTGAAAATTTAGGTGATAGGATTTTTGAGTAGGTAAGGAGATATTTTGAAGTAAATATTCCTGTCTCTGGAAAGTTAACCTTGATCAGCCCATTCCTCATCAAAAACTTTCGTTATTTTTTAACAGTCATCTTTTTAGTAAGGAATTAATTGGTGCTATGTTGTATTGAATAAATGGCCAGCCTGTGAGCTCACTCGAGGCTGCTCAGGCGACCTCAAAGCTTTAAAACAAAAAGAACTAATTGGGCTGTTTGTGGTTGTTTTGTTGTCAGTCATGGTATGCTGATAGTTTTCAGGGTTTTTTTTAAAGTAAACTATACTTCCACTTGATAATTGCTTTCTCATAAATAAGATACTCCAAGAAAGACTCATTTTGTTACTTTGTTTTTTTAAAACAGAAATTTCCAGTTTTTTTTCTTTTTAAACGTAATTATGAACTATTTATTCCTGAATTGGCAAGCCGTTAACATTTTGTTATTTAATAAAATAGAGGTTGGGGCAGATGAATGGATAAAGAATTTGATACACACACACACACACACACACACACAATAGAATGTTGTGCTGTTAAAGGAAGAGATGATACCATGTAGTGTGTTGCAACTAGAATGGACCTGGTGGACATGATGCTAAGTGAAATAAGTCAGAAGGAGAACAAATACTGAGTGATCTCACTCATCTGTGCTCTACCTAGAAACCAGGGAGTAGATGGTATTAAATAATCACGACCCTTTGCCTTTGGCAGAACTGAGACTACCTAGCTGCGAGGAAAAGTGGGTCAGGAAGAGATGGACTAGAAGTGACCTGAGACAGTGGTGGGGAGGATGCAGTAATTTTGGACGTTAGAACCATGAATGTTAACCCTATTTCACCTTGTTACCAAACTACAGTTTTTAAAAGGGGGTTGAGAATATAGATCAGAGGTTTAGCCCATATTTCACATGTATGAGGCCCAGGTTTGGTGCCCCCACCCAAGTAAAAAGTAAATACAGTAGAGAATATTAAATAGAATAGAAATGTAGGTATCTTAATTTTCAAAAAGAGAAATTAAGCTTTTAAAATTAAGAAAGTAAAAGATATAGACTGAATTGGGACTGCTTGTTTCTTAACTCCCTTTAAAATATTTTGTTGAAAAGTTTGAAACACCTTTGTGTTCTTGGGAGCTTCGAGACCAGAGCTTGAGTTTCACTAGTTTTGCTTACTGCTCTTTTTGGAAATTTTCAGAGAAGTAAATGAATTTTAGATCAAAATGCTAGTATGGCAGTGGGTAATAGAAGTTGACATCTTTTTCTTTCCTTTCTCTTCTTCAGATTCATCATCACTGAAATTAAATAAAAAATTTTGGTGATTTGGTGTTACAGAAAAGCATTTTGTAGCAATTACTGTTAATGCATTAGAATATAAAATAACTGATAAGTCTGATGATAGTCTCTGATCCAGCAGGTGTTAGAGTACCTACCTTTTGATTTACTTTAATATAAGACAAAATGCAAGCAAAATTATAATTATGATTCAAAAACATTTCCTGATTTTGCTTTGAATGGAAAAGCATAAGTAATGTGTAAAGATATAGATTCTTCTAGTAATTAAGTTAGTGTAAAAGCAATGAACTGATATAGAGCCAATTAATCATGGAAGTGACAAGCAAATTTTAAAAATATTTTGCTTTTTCTTTTTATTCTCAGTGCGTATTTCATCTATATTTTCAGGGTGAATCTGCACTTGATTTGGCAAAACAGAGAAAAAATGTGTGGATGATCAACCATTTACAAGAGGCAAGACAAGCAAAAGGATATGACAATCCGTCTTTTTCTTAGAAAATTAAGAGCAGATAAGGTAAGCTCATGACTAAAAATTGATAAATAAACAATAAATAGTGTTTTTCAGTAGGATTCCTGGTGTGCTTTCTTACCATGACTGTTGATACCCTGTAACTTTGGCATTGGTCTGTGTGTTTTTGTCTTGTGTTTTGGGTTGTGGGGTCTCAGTGACTTCCAGCACCATTCCAGGCGTTGGTCTTTCTCTTTGATGCTGAGATGTGAGGTTGTTTCAGGAATGCTCCCAGAGATGCTGGGCCCCTAGGGCCATGCCCACTGGTGTTCAGCATCTGTGCAGTGCAGAAACCCAGCACCTGGCACCCCCAGAATTTGCAGTTCCGTGTGAGCCATAATCCCTGTCCTCCGTGTAATTTTGTTTTGGGGGCACCCAGGCTGTGCTCAGTGCTCACCCCTGGCAGTGTTCAGGGGACCTTATGCCAGGGCTCTCAGCCGTGTTGGCTTTGTGCAAGACCAGGGTAATTACTAAAATAGCTTCGCCCAGAATAAAATGAAGGTAGAGAGCAAAGTTTCTCAGGCTCTACTTACTTGATCCTGGCCTGTTTGTGCTACATGAGAATTAAGAATGATGGGTTCTGTGAAATTGTGTGAATCTTCATAAGCTGCTAAATAAATTTAGTAAAGTAGATAAATTGTTCATTAAGTCAGCTGTTCAGTAATAAAGAGATAAAGGTAAAAAGAAATTTCCTGCCCAAGTACATTTGTTAAGTTTGTAGTAATACAATCTAAAAAACATCCTAATGCCATCTTTTCAAGTTTCTCTTAATTCTAGCTCTAATTAAGCTCTCCATCTTTTCTGATATGTTAGCATTTTTTTTAGGAGAGAGAAAGCTATCTTTATAGAAAGCCCACTTTAGATCTTTGTATATTTTTAGTTTTAAATCTATGCCTTGGTGAAAATGTCTAATTATAAATAATAATAATTCCAAAGTTTATTTCGTCCAAAGAGCGCAAAATTCCTTAAATTTTTTTCCCACCAGTGAAAAGGGAAAATTGAAGTAATTTTGTAATAAGATCCTTGCTAACATTTTAGTGATAACAGCTTTAATAACATTAGCCTCAAGTACTGTTTTACGTGCCTTACTCTGTTTCAGTAGTTATACTGTTTACCAATGTGGAAACATTGTTAGTAGTAAAATGACAAATAATAAAGTAATAATAAAATGATAAATAATAATGAAGTGTCACATGAAATCATATCTCACTTGTTGGAGCTCAGACTTCCTAAGTAAGCTGTAAAGTTCACTGCCATTCCTTGGACATCAGACATCTGTTCTCGGCTGCATAGTTGAGAGTAATAAGTAGTTTCACATGTTGTACCAACTCTTTCATGTCACTATAAGATATGGTTATAGAAGATGCTTTATTGTTTATTTTCTTTATTGCTTACTATTCTAAAAAATTAGATCAGTTAGAGTGAAATGGCTAATGTGTTATAATTATCATCAAAGATTATAGCTATAACTAGTTACTAGTTAGAACTCTTATAATTATAAAAATGTTTTGTTTTCTGGAAAATTCTACTCTTTCATTTTGAACATTGTTCTGAAAGTCTTTTTTTAAAACATACTATCAAAATGACTTTGGAAATGATCGGTATTAATATATGAAGTTACTTACATCAAATACAGTACAATTATATTCACATTTTTGGGTATGATTTCTTTTAAAAGAGCATCATTGGGACCGGAGCGATAGCCCAGCGGGTAGGGCTTTTGCCTTGCACGCAGCCGGCCCATGCCAGCCTGGGTTCGATCCCCGGCATCCCATTTGGTCCCCCAAGCACCACCAGCAGTAATTCCTGAGTGCAGAGCCAGGAGAAAACCCCCTGAGCATCGCCAGGTGTGACCCAAAAAAGCAAAAAAAATAATAATAATAATAATAATAATAAGAGCATCATTAAGAAATTGAGAACAGGTTTATTAGCTCTTTGTATATATTTAGTGTTTATATTGCTTTAAAATAAACTTAATTTTTTAATTTGTTATTTATAAACGTTTGTTAGAGGGTACATAAAGGTTCTTTTTAGGGCTATTAGATAACAGTAACATGGAGTTGATGTAGTTACTGCAGCTATGCAAACAGTTCATTTCTTTTCCTGTCTCATATTAGAAAAATTTAAGTCATGAACATGATCCACAAATCTGTAAAGTATGTTCTGTATTTAATACCAAACAAGAAAATCGTGACACCAGGGCTAAGTGTTATTTTTCTAAAAATAAATTATTCCAAAAGGGTAAAAAGTATTTTTTGGAGAGTTGAGTAGAGAGACCAATAGGGATGCTGATTTTTAGGAAAGTATTTTAAGAGTTTTTTCTCCCCATCTCATCCATCCATCCCATGCCCCTCACACACCTAAATTTGGATTTTTAAGTTTAGAAAATTTCAGACATTTTTGTCTAAGGGATGATTTAAATGTCTGGAGATTAAAGTATTGCTTTTGTAAGTTTGAGGGAATCAAACATATCAGTTTGATTTTCCAGATTAAAAGACCTGTGGTCCATTTTGGTAACAGAAATTTGATATATTTAATGTTGATTGACTTAAAACCGGAGGTGATTGAGTAGATGTTCTTTTCCCTATTTCTCCCATTAATTATAACTTGCAAAAACCTGGGAGTTATGTACAGAACAAACCTAAGGTGACCTGAGAGATGGAGAAAAGAAAAAGAGGGACTAATTCCCTGGTTTTTTCTTTCTTTTTTTTAAAACAATATTTTTTATTGCTGCATATATCTTAGCAACCCAGCTAACATAGCAGGCTACACAGAATCTTGAATACACACCTCAAAAGATGCCATTAAAAGCATGGACATGTTTGAAACAAATGAAACATGGAGTCCCAGCAAAGAATAGAATTGTAGAAATAGAATATAAAGAACCAAGTGGAGTTTTTTTTTTCCTTTTTGGGTCATTCCCAGTGATGCTCAGGGTTACTCTGGCTCTGCACTCAGGAATTACTCCTTCTGGTGTTCGGGGGACCATATGGGATGCTGGGGATGCCAGGACAGTAAAAATATTAAAATTACCCAGTTTGAACAACAAGAGGAAAAGAAGTGAAATGAATATATAGCCTAAGAAATCTATAGTTAATACATTTATTTAACATTAGTATGGCTGGACTCCTAGAAGAGGAGGACATGGTTGGGAGCTTAGAAAATACTTAAAAGATGGGCCAAGGAACTAGTTCATGGTTCAGAAGTATCTGCCCTTCCTTCTCTTCCCCTAACACCCCCCATATGTGTAGTTATAATTAATACAAAGACCTCAAATTTTACAAAAGGTAAACTTACATAATAGGAAATAGAAAAACACAAATCTTAAACAATAAATTCAAAAGAATGTTTACTAAATGTATCATAGACTTTTGTAAACTTAAATAATAAATAAATAAATAAAATGAAGTCCCCTCTCAGTAGGAATAAAGTAGCTAAAATAGCAGCCACTTTCTTGGGTTATTTTTGGGGGTGGGGAATGGGCAGAGGTACACCCAGCCGAAGTCCTGACCACTTCCTCCTGCCTCTGTCCTCAGGGTTTAGTCCTGGTAGGGCTCTTGAGTACTGAGGAACTGAACCCAGCTTGGCTTTGTGAAGAGAAAATACCCTGCCACTGTACTGTTTCTCTAGCTCCAACAGTGAATTTATCAGAAATCATCGATGCCTGATAATTCTTTTAATAGTTTAAACAACAATGTGTCTTAACTAGGGCTTTTTGCATTCATAAAGTTGTATGTTCTATCAACATCTTGAATTTCTCCTCAGTTCTTTGGGATGGGGAATTCGAATTCTTATTTTCTTTCTCTCTTTTTTTACAATATTACCAATGTTACTGGTTTATACCTGGAGTGCTGCTGTACCATGCCCACCACCAGTGCCAACTCCTTCCACCATTAACCCAGAGTTGCTTCCCCTAACTCACTTTGCAATCTTCAGATCATAAGGATCGGGATCTGGATCTGATCTGATCTGTCTCAGGATCTGATCTTTTTTTTCCCTTGTTCTTTTTATTATTATCATTATTATTATTATTGTTGTTGTTGTTATTATTATTATTATTTTTGAGTCACACCTGGCAATGCTCCTGGCTCTGCACTCAGGAATTATTCCTGGCGGTGCTCAGGGGACTGTATGGGATGCCGGGATCTAACCCGGGTCATCCGCATGCAAGGCAAATGCCCTAACCGCTGTGCTATTGCTCCGGCCCGCTTGTTCTTTTTCTTTATACTCTACATATGAATGAGATGTAGAGTAATTTCGTGTTAATCCTGTTTTTTTTCTGACGTGCTTCACTGGCATGACTCCTTCCTATTCCATCCAAGCTGTAGCAAACTGCAAGGTTCATCTTTTATCGCAGCTCAGGAGTTTTACTTTGTGTGTATGCATGCCATAATTGCTTTTATCTCCTCATCTTGTTGGGCATGCGGGTTATTTCCAGACCTCATTTATTGTAAATGATGGAGCAATAAGACAGGTGAGCATACGACCCTTTGAATTAATGTTCTTGTATTCTTATGCTGTATTTTCAAGAGTGATTCAACTGGCGGGATCATAATGAAACTTTATTCTATTTCTTGATTTTTTTTGAGGAGACTCCAAACATTTTCCAAAATGGCTGAACCAGGCCACAGTCCCACAGGCAGTGAATGAGAGCTCCTTTTCCATCACAGCCCTTACAACACTTTACCCATACTTTTTGATATAAATCATTTTCAGTGGTTTGAGGTGACACCTCACTGTCTTTTTTTTTTCTTTTTGGGTCACACCCGGCAATGCTCAGGGGTTACTCCTGCTCTTTTTTTTTTTTTTTTGCCTTTTTGGGTCACACCCGGCAATGCTCAGGGGCTACTCCTGGCTCTGCACTCAGGAATTACTCCTGGCGGTGCTCGTGGGAACATATTTGTATGCACAGAATCATTCTTGTGTTCCTAGTATGAATCCCACTTGATCATGGCGTATGTGTGCTCTGCATATATTAAGCACATCATGAGATTATATTCCAGAATAGAAGATACAGTTTTCTATTTTTCTGATTTTCCACTTGTTTTGTGTGCTGGCATGTAGTCTATGCTAGAGATAGACTAAGCTTTTCAGGATAGAGAACTATATAAATGTTTACCAAACCCAATTCTTCCATTTCTTCCTTTAAGACCTCTGTTCCCTTATTGATCTCTGTTTTATCGATTTAGCCAATGGTTAAAAAAAGATATTAAAATGTCCTATTATGTCGCCACGAGTGTTTTTTTACTCCCAGCCCCACCACCAAGAAAAGTTACAAGGCCAGTTGAGATTCAAAGTATTGAGCAATGAACTTTACTTTATTATTATTTTTCTAAAGAAAGCAGTGGCCAGAGTAAAAAAAAACTAGACCTTAAAGCACACAGACTACAGATGACTATATGGATCAGGAACTTTTTTCTTCTTAGTTCTTCCTATGATCAGCAGAAGAGCTGACCATAGCCTGGCTCATGGCCACACGGTTCATCAATAAATGCTTGAAATTTTAGTTGACTACTAGAGTTATCCCACCCGCACGGCAGAGCCTGGTAAGCTACCCGTGTTTTAATTTGATATGCGAAATGCTAGTAACAATTATAGACCTCATTCCCATGACTGATGGAATGGTTTTGAGGCTCCTTATGTTCCTGGAGCGGGCATATGCTCTTGGGCTATTTAGCATGTGACAGGACTTAGTGTTACTGGTCCCAGAGCAAATCTATGATCAACGGGAAGTCAAGTGATCAAGTGAAGGCCTATTAGTAGTTGTTTTACATATTTTGGTGATTGTTGACTGCACATGTCACAAGTAACAAGTTTTCTTAATGTATATTCTTTGATCATTATGTAATGTGCATCCCTTTTATCACATTTTTAAGATTTTGTCTGATGTAAGGATGGTCCCATATCTTTTAAAATATTTGCCTATCTGATTTTTTCCCCCCCAATCTTTGAGCTTCCCTAATAGTTCAAATCAAGTTTCTTGAAAACACTAGAAAGCTGGGTTCAGGTTTTTTTTTTTTTTTTTTTTTGCTTTTTGGGTCACACCCGGTGACGCTCAGGGGTTACTCCCTGCCTCTGCACTCAGGAATTACTCCTGGCGGTGCTCAGGGGACCATAAGGGATGCCAGGGATTGAATCCAGGCTGGAGCAGGCTGGCCGCATGCAAGGCAAACACCCTACCCGCTGGGCTATTGCTCTGGCCTCTGGGTTCAGTTTTCTGATCCATCAAGACATTCTTTTTGTGAGCTCAGACAATCAACATTTAATGAAATTACTAAAACCTCGAGGTATTGCAGATGTGGCTGTGGTGCCCAGCTGCATTGGCAGGTGGCAGACAGGGAGACAGGCTTGCCTACACCCCCAGGGCTCTGCCCTGTGGGCCCTGGATGGTTGATGGTCTGACATAGAAAAAGACTGGGATGAACCCAGAGCCATGGCGGAGCCTAGCAAGCTACCTGTGTGGTATTCAATATGCCCAAAACAGTAACAATAATGGACCTTATTCCCAACAAATGGGGACATTACTGGCGCCCGCTTGAGCAAATTGATGAACAACGGGAAGACAAGTGACAAGTGACCAAAATCAAGAAATTTAATGCTATCTATTTTGGGTTTTGGATGTTTCTGTTGTTGGTCTTTGTATCAAAGACCTTTGACGTGAGGCCATTAATATAACTAGTAGCACTGGTTTAGTGACGAAAAGCTTCTTTATCTGTTGTCAGTGAAGTTTTGTTGAACTGGTGTTGGAGGACATGTCCAAGTCCTGGATCTCAGCTAGCCCGAGCCTTGGCATCTGCTAAGAACCCGGCATTTTGCCTTGAAGCTCTCATGCAAGTTACAGTGGGAGATAGGAAGACTATGGGGCAGGAAGACAGTTTGGATCTGTGACTCTGAATGGCAGAATATTCTTACCATTAACTCTGTGTTAGCTGGTCAAAGTATTTCCTCCATAACTCCCACAGGTCCCCACAAAGCATTTACATGTAGAGTTTTACCAGGATGACCATGGCTGCGCTGGATCCACCCTTTAGTAAATAGCCCTGCTAGATCAAAGAGGAATGCTGTTTGCCGCCTGGCATACGAGTATAACTCAGTAATTCTAAGGGCAGAGAACACAGAACTACCCTGGAGTAAGGAAAAGGACCTTGTGGAAGTTTGGAGAAATATATATCTGGCTGTAGGATATTCATGGTATAAAATATGCTTTTTCCATGTATTAAATCCTGAGCTGCTCCAGGCATGTTGCCCCATCCCCAGGGTTTAAGGGAACTTTGAGAAGTAGGAATCGTCTCTGGTAAATAGCGTTTTTAAGGCCTGGGCTAGGTGAGCTAACCTGGAGATTTGCATTTCAGTGTTGGGTATTTGCTTCTTACTATACACGTCCTTCTGGCCTGGGCTGGTGGCTTTCTGCACCCTTGAAAGAAGATAAACTTGCCTTTGAACTAGACTTCCATCTTGTCTGTTCCTGGGTCCAGCTAGGAATTGGAAGTTTGGGGTTCTCCTGACTTGGATTGTATTACCAGAACTTGTTTAAGTACAGCTTTTTTGGAACTATGCTGAACTCGGTTTATCCACTGACCGCTGGTCCTTGAGGTAGGAGGGAATTCATTCCCAGATATTGTCAGGGACCCCAGTAGCCCTCTGACAGTGGCCAGTAAGCCTTGGAAGTGCTATAGTATGGAATATATAATAAATGACATTTCTTGAAGAAAAAGTTGTAATAGATGTTACAGGGGAAGTAAGCAGATTTTTATACTTAGAGGTATGGACTTTTTATCGGGTCTGTAAAGAGACAGCTACATCTGTGGTATAAAAACACATGTTGATTTGTGTTCAACGGCACATCAACTCTATTCTATGAACCGTAAGACTCTGTAATTGTTTTATTTTTAAGTTTATTCTTTATTTTTATTTCAGCTAAGCATCCTGTGGCTTCTTTACCTGAGAAAACTCCTAGACAATGAGTCGTTCTAACAATCCTTATCCCTCTAGTCCTTTTGAAATTGTGAATGGTATTTATCCTGAACTTTTTTCTATCCTGGCTCTATTAGTAGGTGATATTGCTATCCTTTGTTTCTATATAGACTCATTCCTATTATTCTTTTCCCATTTTAACCATTTGTTTAAGTGGTTAACCGTGTAAACAGGGACAGAAGCGCATCCGCTGTAGTGCCTGCAGGTAGTGCTCATATTTGAACGAATCTGTATCTTCTGTTTCCGCAGACCACAGTGGATCACTGTGAGGTGACTCCGAGACATTCAGAACTTTCTAATTGTCCTTTTTTCCCCTCCCTTTACAGGAATTTCGGCAGAAAGTAATGCTAGGAACTCCTTTCCTAGTTATCTGGCTGGTTGGATTTATAGCAGACCTAAATATTGATTCCTGGCTCATTAAGGGGCTAATGTATGGTGGTGTTTGGGCTACAGTACAGTTTCTTTCTAAGTAAGTGAGTCACTTTTAACTGTATATGGAAGAATATAATTTGTATCCTATTGAAATCAATGTTTTAATGTTTAGAACATCATATATTTGTTCTTAATAGGTTAGGAATTCTAGGAAATATATATACAAAGTCATTTGCTTAGTTTTCTTTAAAACATTATTAGAATTGTTCTGTCAGCGTCTTCAGTGAGAAAGTCTGCAGTATAGTTCTCAGGCTAAATAAAGTTTACAAACATTTTAATGAAAGTAAACTTGAGTATGTTGAACTCGAAACAATTACAAGTAATTGCAATACTTGAGTTAACCATTCCATGGGAATTATATTTTCTTTAGTCACTTGCAGTTTGCGGAAGTTTTGTTTTGTTGTGGCAGGCTAGAACCTAAGCATATGATGTAGGGGTAGTTTTCAGATGTTCTGCTCTGGGGCCAGATAGAGTATGGGAGGTAAGGCACTTGCTTGCATGTGACTGTGTTGGCTGCAACCCTTGTTTGTGATCCAGCACCTGAGCACAACTGGATGTGGCCCAGCCTCTTCCCCCCCACACCACCTCCCTAAACACACGCGCACACAGGCACACACCGCGCACACACACACACACACACACACACACACATTTATTTTTTTCATTTATATGGATATAAATGATCCAAAGCGGTCTCACCTAATTCCCTTTACTTTTAAAAATAATCTGATCTAAAGAGTTGGTTTACAGAGAGATGAGAATGACTTGTGCTGCACTAATGTGTTCATTCTCGGGAAGAGGTGCAGTTGACTTGTAGGTGGTCCAAAGGCCACTAAAGTAAGTTACGGGGCCATGGAGATAGGCCCAAGGATTGAATGCATGCCTTACTGGCCTTTGGGAACTGAGTGGTGTGATCCTGGTCGCCCCCAGCACAGCCTGCTGTGACTCCAGCAGCACTTGCTGCTGGCCAGAGGTTCACTGGGCATGCTGATACTGGACCCCGAGGCACCTCTTGGAGGTCTTCCGCACGGAAGTAGAAAGTGAGCAAGACTTCCGATTCTGCTGACATGAGTGGTGTTCCAGCATATGTGGAATAAAAATCATTAATACTTACGTTTTCTGAATACTAAATGTGGAAAATACTAACCTTTCTGTGCACCAAATTAACAAGTTTGTTCTGTTTTTGGAAAGGTTTACCCTGGCTTGCTCTTCAAATCCTTGAACACAAAATTTTTTTTAATCTATTTTTATTTTCACTTTTTTAATTTTTTAATTAAACATTTTATTATACCACCGTGAGATATACAATTACAACGTTGTTCATGTTTGGAGGCTTTGGTCACATAGTGTTGCAGCACCCGCCTCCATCAGTTCCCATTTCCTACCACCAATGTCCTCAATTCCTTCCCCCTCCCATAGCCTGCCTAAATGGCAGGTTCTTTATCTCTTTTCTCTCTCCCTCTCTCTCTTTTCCTTCTCTTACACATTGTGGGTTGCACTACATACACTTGGAAGCCATCATGTACATTTTTTTTGCCTGTATTTAATGCTCACTTCTATGTTGGTATCAGCCCTTTTGACATTTATTCACACATGTTCCCTTCTCTGTCTTACCTAACCTCTGACTACCTCAAGTTTGCAGTAATTTCCACTTTTGGTAAGACCACCGGATATATTTATGTCATGCAAATAAATGTAGTCTTTCTATGTCTCTCTCTTTCCTTCTGACTAATTTCACTCAACATGATCCTTTCCATGTCCATCCATTTATAGGCAAATTTCATAACTTCATTTTTCCTGACAGCTGCATAGTATTCCATTGTGTAGATGCACCACAGTTTCTTTATCCAGTCATCAGTTCTCGGGCATACTGGTTGTTTCCAGGTTCTGGCTATTGTGAATAGTGCTGCTATGAAATAAAAGTGTGGATTGTGTTTCTGCTGTGTGTTTTTGGCTTCCCAGGGTATATTCCCAGGAGTGGTATGGCTGGGTCAAAAGGGAGCTCAATTTCTAGTCTTTGGAGGAATGTCCATATTGTTTTCCAGAAAGGTTGTACAAGTCGACATTCCCACCAACAATGTATGAGAGTCCCCTTTTCCCGCATCCACGCCAACAAGTGCTTTTTCCCTTTTGATTATGGGCCAGTCTCTGTGGTGTGAGGTGATATCTCATTGTTGTTTTGATTTGCATCTCTCTGATGATTAGTGATGATGAGCATTTTTTTCATATGCCTTTTGGCCATTCGAATTTCTTCCTTGTCAAAGTTTCTGTTCATCTCTTCTCCCCATTTTTTTTTTATTGGGTTGGCTGTTTTCTTCTTATATAGCTGTACCAGTGCCTGATATATCCTGGATATTAACCCCTTATCAGATGGGTATTGGGTGAATATTCTTTCTCATTCTGTGGACTGCCTTTATATCTTAGTCACTGTTTCTTTTGAGGTGCAAAAGCTTCTTTAGTTTCATGTAGTTCCATATGTTTATCTTTTCTTCTAGTTGCTTTGTTAATGGTGTTTCACCTTTGAAGATGTCTTTAGCTTCAATATCGTGGAGGGGTTTTCCTATATTTTCTTCAATGTACTTTATGGATTCAGGTTTGATATTGAGATCTTTAATCCATTTTGATCTGATTTTTGTGCAAGGTGTTAGGCATAGGTCCAAATTCATTTTTTACATGTAGCTGTCCAGTTTTCCCAGCACCACTTGTTGAAGAGGCTTTCCTTACTCCATTTTGGACTCTTTGCACCTTTATCAAAGATTAACTGATCATGTCTTTGAGGGTGGGTGTCAGGATACTCAGCTCTATTCCATAGGTCCACAGGTCTGTTTTTATTCCAGTACCATGCTGTTTTAATTACTGCTGCTTTGTAGTACAGTTTGAGGTTGGGAAAGGTGATGCCTCCCATTTTCTTTTCTTTTCTTTTTTTTTTTTTTTGCTTTTTGGGTCACACCGGCGATGCTTGGGGGTTACTCCTAGCTCTGCACTCAGGAATTACTCCCTGGCGATGCTCGGGGAACCATATGGGATGCCAGGGATCGAACACAGGCCGGCAGAGGCCGGCTGTGTGCAAGGCAAACGCGCCCTACCCCGCTGGGCTATCGCTCCGCCCCACCCCATCTTTTTTTTCCCAAGGATTGCTTTAGCTATCCGTGGGGGTTTATTATTCCATACGAATTTCAGGAGTGTTTGGTCAGTTTCTTTAAAGAATGTCATGGGTATCCTTATAGGAACCGCATTGAACCGCACAAAGCTCTAGGGAGTATTACCATCTTGACAATGTTAATTCTCCCCATCCATGAGCCGAGAATGTGTTTCCATTTCCTCGTGTCCTCTTTTATTTCTTGAAGCAGTGTCTTGTAGTTCTCTTTGTATAGGTCCTTTACACACTGGTTAAGCTGATTCCTAGGTATTTGATTTTCTGTGGTACAATTGTGAATGGAATCAATTTCTTAATATCCCTTTCTTTCGTTATTTGTGTATAGGAAAGCCACAGACTTTTGGGTATTGATTTTGTACCCTGCCACTCTTCTATACATATCTATTGTTTCTAAGAGTTTTTTGGGTCGAGAGTTTAGGGTTCTCTAAGTATAATATCATGTCATCTGCAAATAATGATAGCTTGATTTCTTCCTTGCTTATCTGGATGCCCTTAATGTCCTTTTTCTTCTCTGATTGCTATGGCGAGTACTTCCAGTACTATATTGAATAAAAGAGGTGAGAGAGGACAACCTTGTCGTGTTCCTGATCTTAAGGGGAAGGCTTTCAGTTTTCCCCATTGAGAATGATACTCGCTGTGGGCTTTTGGTAGATGGCTTTGACTATCTGAGGAAGCTTCCTTCAATTCCCATTTTCTGGAGGGTTTTAATCATGAATGGGTGATGGATCTTGTCAAATGCTTTTTCTGCATCTATTGATAGGATCATAGAGCACATAATTTTTTGTTTGTCTGGGCTTCTATGCTGCTTGTTTTCACTCTGTAGAAACCTGGGTTTTCTCTTGGATACTGTTTCCCCCTCTTTCACGCCTTTCTCCTGAGCAAGGCTTATTCAATAAAAACTACTTCATTAAAAAAAAGGTTATATATAGGCAATGAGACATAATAATGAGACATGAAAAACGTGCTTTGTTCTCATTTATCAAAACCATGTCTTTGATGGATGGTTACGCTGAATGGTTGTTATATAAACTAAAATAAATTAGTGACTTAAGAGAATAGGAATACTTTGAAATGATATTTAAAGTATTCGTATTCTCTTTAGTCACTAATTTATTTGAAATGTTTAAAAGTAAGTACATAGAGGGCCCAGGATTGTGATTCAGTGGCAAAGGACATGCCTTGCAGGCTTGATCGCTGGCACTGCCTCACGTGGGTGTGATCCTGGTCCCAGCTGATTTAGCACACCCTGAGGAGCACTGAGACCAGGAGCTAGCGCTAAAGTTAAGTGTAATCACAACCCGACCACCACCACCACAGCAACAAGGGAGGAGAATGACCCTCTCCTATATGACCCTGGAATATAGTTGTTTCTTGCTGAATGAAAATGAGCATTATCATCTTGCATAATCATTCAGCTGTGAACTTGTTTAAGAATTGAGTATCACTTCACCTGACTTGATCACTTGACTTCCGTTGATCATCGGTTTGCTTTCGAACGGAACCAGTAACATCTCCATATGTCCTGTCACATGCGAGATAGCCCAAGGGCATCTGCCCACTCCAGGAACATAAGGAGCCTCAAAACCATTCCGTCAGTCATGGGAATGAGGTCTATAATTGTTACTGGTATTTGGCATGTCAAATACGACACGGGTAGCTTGCCAGGCTCTGCCGTGCGGGTGGGTTACTAGCCGTATTGTTATGTAAGTTTGGTTGAACCATCTATGTGGAATATATGTAATTTTTATTTAAATATTTGGTTTTACAGTGAAACGTAGAGCTCAATACTTTAAAACTTGTGTTTTACAGATCCTTTTTTTGATCATTCAATGCATAGTGCATTGCCCCTTGGAATATATTTGGCAACCAAATTCTGGATGTATGTAACATGGTTCTTCTGGTTTTGGAATGATATCCTTTGGTTATAAACGTCACATCTAAGTGAATATTTTGTTATTTAGTCATATTTGATAATATAACACTAGGACCAAACTATTCTCTTCAGTAAAACATTATTTTGTAATAATGTGTGAACTAGTGTTAATATTATTTTCATTTCAAAATAAATAGATTGCTTTTATTATTACTTTTTCATTGAATTGCCATAAATTGCAAAGTTACAAGGCTATTCTTGATTTTCAGTCATACAATGTTCCAGCACTGCTCCCTTCACCAGTGTCCACTTCCCTCCACCAGTGTCCCCAATTTCCCTTCAGTTCAGTGTCCCACACCCACTATATTTTTCTCTTCCTTTTAGTCACTGTTTACAATACTTTTGTTGAGAGGGTATCGTTCATTTCACTCTACCTCCTTTTTAGCACCTCTCCTCCTCCAGCGTGACTGCTTCCGGCATCATTGTGTTAGTGGTTCCTCCATTCCCCACACCTGCCCCTCGTGCACATGCAGGGACACGCGCACTCTCTCTCTCTCTCTCTCTCTCTCTCTCTCTCTCTCTCACACACACACACACACACACACACACACTCACAAAGCATTGGTGGTAAAAGATCTCACCCTCTTTGTTTTAAAAGCACTTTTAAAAGCTGCTTTTCATAGCAATGGTAGTTACCATTATTAATTCCTTAAAGGGAATTTTCTTTCTTCTTTCTTTCTTTTTTTTGGAGGGGGGTTGTTACCCAGGGGGCCATCCCCAACTTGTGCTCAGGGCTTACTCCTGGCTCTGTGCTTCTAGATCACCCTGTTGGGGTTTGGCGGACCCATATGTGGTACCTGGCCTATCTTTCTGTACTATCTCTCTTGCCCGTACAGGGATTTCCTTAAAACACTTCACATTCATTTAATAGACACTTGCCATATTCAGGGCAAACACCCTCCGCTGTGCTATCACATTGCCTTCTAAGATCTGATTTTTATGTCTTAATGTCAAACTTTCTTTTAAATATCACAAGTTACATTGTGTTGTAGCAAGTAATAGCTATTTTTCCTCATAAAAAGTATTGTAGGTACTGTTGTAAAATATTTGCTATCTTAAAATTGCTTCTGTTTCAGTATACTTTAGAAGGCACTCTCACTTGGTTCAAAAGCCTGCCGTTTGGATCCTGATTTCATCGTGAGCACGACAGTGGCCTCAGTGGCCCTTAGACACCACAGTGGTGGCTCTAGATGTCTCGAGCACCTCCAGCACCAAACTGTCAGTTCCTAGCCACTGGACAAGTATTGCTGGGGATGATTTAGTAATTACAATGGTTACTATAGTTTGAAAGGATAAATGTATATTTCTCTGATATAAATGCTTTTGTATCAGAAAAATAAGGTCAGTTATAAATTTTAGATTGATTTGTGTGGAAAATTTTAATATACAAGTTAGTCTGATTCATTGTAATGAAGACACACTTCATAAAAGCCTGTTAAGTCATTTTCAAGACATGGTTATAAAATGTGTTTTAAATGCTGTGCAGATTGCAGTAATTCTCAGTTGTTGTAAATGATGTTGATTAATACTGGGTTTCACTTCAGTCTTGCCTATTATTGTATTCTTGTTACTCAGTTATCTTATTTTTGAGACTAAGATACAGGATAGTAATTATGTCTTTAAAGCATTAAGTGATTACTTTGGGATAGCATAATACTTTCTATGGAAGTTTTCTTGTGATAGTTTTATCTAGCTCATTCTGGCCTTGTATTATACTTTGACATAAAAACTGTTCTTTAAGGATTTATTAAGCATTAGGACTGTCTTACTGGAACATTTAGTGTGAGTTAAGCAATCGGATTGTTTTCATTACCTCACTATTTAAAAATTATAAAAAGCACTGACCTCTAAAATGACTTTAGTATTCCAGACATATTTTCTGTGTTTCCTAAATTGGACAATATATTTTATTTCCAAGAGAGAAGTTAAATTCATATCTGAAATAATAATAAACAGTTGCTGTAATGCATTTTAAGTAGGTAAATTAATAAATTACCAAATAAAACTTTTTTCCAAGATAATTTTATGTAGCATAATTTCAATTTATTTTTCTTTATTTGGCGATAGTATAAAATAGATATGCAGGTTCCTATGAAATACCAATGCAAGTGAGGGAATTACGGATGTGAGAGGTAGATTTTCAGAGAGAACCAGAACAAGAAAATCCATTTACTTGTCCTGTTTGATTAATTCTGCTTTTAAAATTGATGTATAGTTCACTTCTTACTTTTTAAAAAATAAACTTCCTGTGTTTCTTTCTCAGATAGGACTGGAGTTATCATTTAGGGGTTACAAAAGAGTAGAGCCTGCATGCAGCTGATTTGAGTTCAGTCCCTAGAACTGCATGGTCTTCCTAGCACTGCATGGCTCCCCAAGCACCATCAGTGTGGACCCACACCCCCAGCCCCCAAGTTCTTGATCACTTGATCACTTGAATCCCGTTACTCATCGATTTGCTCGAGCGGGCGCCAGTAACATTTCCATTGGACCCTATCACGTGCCAATGTAGCCCAATGGCATCTGGTTGATTCAGGAATCCCCCAAGTTATGTCATAAGAATTCTGATTTTGAGAGTGGGGAGTTGCCGTTTGCTCAAAGGGCTGGAGCACATGCTTTGCTTGTGGCAGTCCTGGGTCTGATGTCTCAGTTCGGCATGGTCCCCGAGCACTGCGGGGTGTGCGCCACTCCCAGTCAAGACGGTATTTTATTTTGGTGTGGGAATTGCCAGGGATCAGAACTCAGGGTCTCATATGTAATACTTGAACTCTGCTATTGAACTGCATGTATCCTTGCCTCAAGAATACTCTATTTTATAGTCGACTCTTAGCGAAGGATGATCAGAGTACAGTCTTAGAGAGTTCTGGAGAAGAGTGATTTAATGTAACAGTGCACATCTGGTTTGTAAATGTGTGAAATTGCAGTTCAACAGAATAGTTACATTTTTCTTTATGTTATAAAAGAACCATGTCTCCAGCCCTGTAGCGATTTCAGAGCGTTACTTTTAGTTGAGGTTAGGGAAAGGAACTTGTAGGAAGGAAGCCTGTATCTTAACTCTTCCTAAAATAATTTACAGTGGAAGTACAAACGATGTTAGGGGTGCAGAGAGATAGTATAGTGGGCATGGTGTGCTTGCCTTGCATGAGTCCAACCTGAGCTTAATCCCCGGTACCATACCTGGTCCCCTAAGCACCACCAGGAGTGATCCCTGAGCACAGAGCCAGGAGTAAGTTTTGAGCATAGCCAGGTGGGATCCAAAAACTGAAAAATACTCTTTTATCTCTTAACCATTGATAAATAAATAATCAGTTGTAGGTTTAATAGTTACTTTCAAGGTTGTGTATCTTAGTATTAAAGTAGGGGGAAGCTGAGGGGAAAAAAAAAGATACCTGATTTGACTAAGGAGATGGTTTTGTAAGTTGTGTCGTAGGGCAAATAGTCATTAGCATACATTTATTTGGGAGGGGTGCACGCTGGCCTTGCGCTCAGAATCATTCCTATGGGGTGGGGCCATGTGGGGTGAGGGAATGAACTCGGGTTGACTGTGTATGGCACCTCACCCACTGTTCAGTCTTTGCAGCGCCCGCCATTAAAATACTTTCTTAAGACTAAATGGCACAGTGATTTTTTTTAGTTAATGTTTAGAGTATATTAAATGAAAAAATTCTGAAGTTTATTTACAGATGATTCTAATTTTAAAATGGACAAAGGTAAGAGCCGGAGAAAATGAGTACATGTAACTTTGGCAGTGCTTGTCTCTGAATGATAGAGTCATGAGCAACTGTTTTGTTTCTTGTTCTTTTATTAAAAGTATTCATTGAGAATAATTTTTATAATAATTAGTAATTCTAAGTTTCACTTTTGTAGCCAGTATAGTCGTATTATTTGTTCTGTTGACACCACTTTCAAAATATTTTTTGTCTGAAATAGTTTTCAGTTGATTTTTTTGGGGTCACACCCGGTGACACTCAGGGGTTACTCCTGGTTCTGCACTCAGGAATTACTCCTGGTGGTGCTCGGAGGACCATATGGGATGCCACGGATTTGATCAAGGCAAACGCCCTACCTGCTGGGCTATCGCTCTGGCCCATTTTTCAGTTGATTTTAAAATAAAGCTTCTTAAACTACAAACATATCTGAGAAGTTGAACTGATCATGTATCTGAAAATGAAAGAATTTTAATATTATCTCCCCATTCTCTCCTCTGCATTTTCCTCTCAAGAATCTTCACTCTAGTTTACTCTGAAGGGTGTTTAGCTTTTCGCTTAAATTCGTTCTGATATTCTCTACATTTTTTTTCACTCCCTAAAAGTGTCCGATTTCCAGTTGTATAAATTCTAAAGATATTGCCAGAAATACTCTTGTATGTTTTGTGTGTATATATGCAGCTTTCTCCAGAGTCATTAAAGATACCATCTTAACTTCTTAATTCTCATATATTTAATAATACATTATGTAAGTAAGTTATTTATAGTGAGTAGTCAGTATCTTCTCTTTTCGTTTATTAGAGAATTCTTTGCTCTGATTCCCTTGTTCTTGACTCAGCTGGAGTAACAGCCTTGATGTGTTTCCTATGCTTTCTTTTGTTTATTAGTCTATTTGCTGCCTCAGTATTGTATTACAGGCAAAAGAGATAGTCTAACATGTAAGGCATTTGCCTTGTAAAAGCCTATAAAAATATCCAAGAAGGCTGATAAAAGTATTTAAAAATTTTATCCTATCATTTCGTTATATTCAAGAATAATATTTTTAATTTTTAATGTATTGATTTTCTTAAACTAACATGCCAGTTTCTAAAGAAGTCACTTTTTGGGGTTTGTATCTAGTTCGTGACATAATGGAAGAATGGTGTGTTTGGTATCTTAGGTAAGCAAGCTTAGGAAACATATGCGATTTATTTTGGTGTCATAAACCAGCTTGTTTTCTAAGGTTTATTAGTATTCTGGGTGATAAAATTTTATGTATTATAATTTTACCAATAATGGCAGCTCGTTTGTCATTACTTCTTTAGATTCCTTAACTTTCAGCACATCTCAATTTTTTATTTATTCACCTTCCATTCCTTGCCAATAGTGTTGCACTTTTCTACAATTTTGGAAAATCTTGGAAATCAGATCCAGGAATTATTAAAGCTACAGAGGAACAAAAGAAAAAGGTATCATACACTCCAACTAGTCACATGTCAATTGTCAAGGTACACTTGTACAATTGTCAAATTGTACTAAATTGTGCCCTTGTCTCAGTTTTGTTTGCTGCAGTAGTTGCAGCAGTTATTAAAGTGTAAGGGAAGGAAAGATATATAGCTATTACTGTACTTTAGGTAGTCGGGTTGCAGTAGTGCATGTTTATGGTATTGCTGTTCAATGTAGCACACCAACCCTAAGTGACTTTCACCAGTCCCTATTCGCCTCCAGTCTGGCTTTTGCACCCCCAAGCCCCTATTGTTTGTTGATGGACAGTTATCATTTTGATGCATGCTCTTGTCTCCTTTAGCCCTGCCCCTGTGTTCCATTCCCTCTCTCTGTGTTCCAGTATCGCTTCTAGTCAGCCCAGTAACCTCCTTACAGCCCCCACCACCAGGCCTGTGCTTCTTGGTCTATATTCCAATATCCAACGTTTTTACCAATTGATACTGTCTATAGCCTTGATTTGTTTCTGCGTGCCACAGATGAGGAGATCATGAATTATTTGTCCAAAGGAAGAAACAGGCTTTTGGAAAACAAGAAGTTTCAAGCCAAGCAGAGATTATTTCTATCTCTAGTACAGACGTGTAGCTCTAACACCCAGATTGCTTTTGTGCTGCTTGTCCTTTGACTTCCAAGACAGTAGAATTTGGTTTCTCTCCTTTGTAAAGCTATATAACTGCTTCTAGGGAAGACTGTAGTATTTTAAACATCTTCATAAAGTCTCAGGAAATAGTATGTGTTCACCAGGTCTTTCGTTGAAAGCTGCCTAAGTCTTACAAGACCAACGTATTGGTTAATAGATTAGATACATCACTCTAATAACAAATACTTGTATACATGATTCATGACACCCCTGTGTTTCAACAGGTACTTAGGAATATAAGTTCATAATTTAAAGATTTCATATAAGTAGAGAATGGCACTTGAGGCAGTTTGATTCTTTTTGAAACTGTATAATCTTTGACAACATAACAAATCTTAATCATTCCTGTCCACAGTACACTAAAACACTGGTGTATTCTTAAATGCTGTAATCTTTTTCTAAGTTAAGGTTTTGTCATAATACAATATGCTATAATACAAGTAATTAGTTATAAAATAAGTTTTATTACAATAAACTCCATATATAGGCCTGGGAAATGTTTTTATAAAAATTTTTAGTAATGTAAATTAAATGCAGTACTGTTCATATCAATAGAAAATTGGTCTTTGATTCTTGATACATTTGTATAGAGGTTGCTCCTGATGTTGCTTGGTCTTTGGACTTAACTGGTTTGCTAGGTTTTCTTCATAATGCAGTTCTGAAACCTCAGTAGTTCTTCACTAAATTCAGGTTTATTTTTATGTTGTAATCAGAATATAGATTTAATTTTATTGGCAGAGGAATATTCCTGTAACTCAATTTAGAGCCATATTATATCTAAGGAAGAAATTTTCTTTAATTATATTGTAATGAACTGAATTTACCCTACAAATGAAATAGAAGTAAATAAAAAAAGTATTTTATATTGTGATGAAACATCGGTCAAATAGAACATTATGATTATTGGTTATTACTGATAGTGTGGTAGTTGAACTAAATATAAAAATTTAGTGTACTAAATATGAGATTTTAATAGACTTTTTTTTAATTCACAGACAATAGTTGAACTTGCAGAAACAGGAAGCCTGGACCTCAGTATATTCTGCAGTACTTGTTTGGTAGTGAAGTTTTTATTCTTCTCTGTCATCTCTTTTTTCTGTTAGTGGCTTGGCATTGAGGGTGTGTGTAGGAGAACAAACAGTTTATATGACATTCTCTTACCCCTATCCAAATAAATCCTTTAGATTGTGTGCAGGAGAAAAGATGGTAAAATATGTTTCTCTCTTAAGACCCTACTTAGGGACACTATTGATTCAGAAGTGCTTTTCAGTCATAGTCATTATTATTCTCTTTTTTTTTTTTTTTTTGCATTTTGAGCCACACCTGACAGTTGTCAGGGGTTACTCCTTGCTCTGCACTCAGGAGTCATTTCTGGCAGTTCTCAGGAGACTATATGAGCTGCTGGGAATCAAACCCAGGTTGGCCGTGTGTAAGGCAAAATGCCTTTCCTGCTATGCTGTCTCTCCAGCCCCTTAGTCTCATTTCTCTCTTAAAGCATAATTCAGTAAATATTTGGGTCTCTGCTGTTTAGAGATCTCTAACGAGTTCTGATAGTCACTAAGGTGACTTGTAATATTATAGAGCTAAACATTTCTCAACACTTAAAAGCATCTTCATGGAGTTGGGGAATACCGCTTTCCCCAACCCCTGTTCTTTCCTGAAGACCCAGCAGTCAGGCCCATGCCCCAAAGCCTCCACTCAGTTAAAAATTTAACTCCAACTTTGTCACTTGTGTTCCTGTTGTTCATCGATTTGCTCAAAGGGGCACCAGTAACGTCTCCATTCATTGGGAATGAGGTCCATTATTGTTACATTTTTTGGCATATTGAGTACACCACGGGTAGCTTACCAGGCTCTGCCAGAACTCTGGGTTCATCCCAGGGTGCCCAGTCTTTTCTATGTCAGACCATCAACCATCCAGGCCCACGGGGCAGAGCCCTGGGTGTGTAGACAAGCCTGTCTCCTGTCTGCCACCTGCCAATGCAGCTGGGCACTGCAGCCACACCTGCAACACCTTGAGGGGCAGGAAACTCCAACTTTATCACCCTGTTAAATACTTGGAATTCGTGGAGTGCACAAGTGCTACAATATTGATACACTGAGTAGCACATCAAGCCCATTTTGTAACAGCTCAATAAAAAGGTCACTCCCTTAGTAGCATCATTATGAGATAGATGTGGTAATAAGTAATATAAGGTTTAATTATTTTGTGCCTGCTAAGGGCAGGCTTGTTGTGTGGGCGGGAAACTAGGGACTTGATGGCAGTAAGGGCACATTGGTGGTGGGGCTGGTGTTAGAATATTGAGTACCTGAAACAACTACATGGTGAACAGCTTTGTAAATCACAAGGTTTAAATAAAATTTTAAAAAGTAGTAAAGCATCATAGACATGAATTGACTGTCAAGAGCCAAGTAATAAATCGTATGCTCTCCTTTTGCACACAATAGGAACTACCTACATTTTATAAGCAGGTTGCACTTAGGGTCAGACATTCTCACAGGGCCTCTGTGGTCTCACTTGGCACTCACAGAGAAATGTGTGGTTTTGCTGGCATTCTTTTTTTTTTTACATAATTTTATTATACCACCATGAGATGTTCATTACAAAGATGTTCATGATTGGGTTTCTGTCATACAGTGTTCCAGCACCCATCCCTCCACCTTTGCTGGCATTCTTAACTTAGGGAAGACTTTCATATTTTAGTAATGACACTGAATTTTAAAAGTACATTTGATTAACTTCTCATCTGATTTCATAAAGACAGTTTTATTAAGGAACAAGCAATAACATAATTGATCACAATACATTCCATTTTGTAGCTTGGGGGATGTTGTTTCATATGTAAATGTTTGCATGATGGGAATTAAATGCAGTACCTTTCATATCAACCAAAAATTGATCTTTGATTCTGATATATTTATAGATTGTTTCACTCTGTTCTTAAGAGTCTTATTTAGTAGTCATCTTACTCTTTTTTTTTTTTTGCATTTGAGATTCCATTAAACAAGACTTCTGATTTTCCTTTGGTTTTAGAGGAAATATTGTTTAACTTTACTTCTCAGATATAGTAGCTCATAATCTTTTAACAATGCCTATTAACAGATACGGAAACCTGTGAGGTCCAAACATTGTGGTGTGTGCAACCGCTGTATAGCAAAATTTGATCATCATTGCCCATGGGTGGGTAACTGTGTAGGTAAGTTTTCCTACTAATTTGTTAACATGTTGTTCTCTAGGTAACTAACAAAGTACACTATTAAAATAAAGAGAATTGGGGCCAGGGCAGTAGTACAGCAGGTAAGGCGGCTTGCCTTCCACACTGCTGACCCAGGTTTGATCTCCAGCGCCCCATCTGCTCCCATGGGATGCAGCCCATATCCTCAGGACTGATTCTTGAGTGCAAAACCATTAATGGCCCCTGAGCACCACAGGATGTACCCACCCCAGCCCCCAAAAAAATAAAGAGAATTTATTCCTGCACTCTGCTTCAGCAACGTCTGCCTTCTCTCCCCTCAGCCCCACACCAAACCCTCTTTTCCCATGGTGGACAAACCACCAACTCAGTTGGGCAGTTAATAAAACCAGTGTTTTAAAGATTGGTATGTTTCTGTCTGTTCTTTCTGTTGCCTCTTTATTCCAAACTTCTCCACTGAATTGTAGTAAATCAAAAAGGAAGTGCTACTTTTTTATGGCAGGGAGTGGGAACTGTTGGGTCACACTCAGTGGTGCTCAGGGTTAATCTTGACTCTGCATTTACGGATCACTCCTGCTAGGCCCTGGGGACCATATGGGGTGCCAGGGATTGCACATCAGCCATGTGTAAGGCAAAAGCCCTACCTAGCTGTACTATTTCTATAGTCCCAAGGAATTTCTGTTTAAACTAGCTAAAGGCAGTAAAGACATTTGCAAGGGGTCTGGAGTTCCAGGACAGTGGGTAGAGAACAGACACTGGCCTTGCACATGCTGATCCAGGTTCAGTTCCCAGCACCACATATAGTCCCTAAGCCGGACCAGGAGTGGTCCCTGAGCACCACTGCGAAGTGTCCCCATCCCCCAAAAAGATCAAAGCAATTTGCAAGGATGTTACCTACAGAGGAAAAGAGGAATGACAGGTAAGGACTTTTCACGACTCCATGTTTTAATGGAGTTTTAAGGTGTAATTTAATGGTGTAGTTTAAGGAGTTGAACTATATGGTCTGATAGTTGTTTCTTGGTATTTTATGAGCTGAGAGCAGGAAAATAAGAGTGTGTGTCCTTGGGGAAGAAACTTTTGGAAATATGTTTTATAAAGTTATAAAGCTAAAGATAAAATAACCGTATTTTTTAAACTTCACAAAGCCAAACAGGAAGATTGAAACTCAGAATTGTGATTTATTGAGTTGAGTGGACCTCTTTCACCTTCAGAAAGTTTGTCTTTGCAATTGCCACGTCTATTGTGTAATTATAAGCAATCTTATTTTAAGGTTTTTGTTTAAACGCTGCTTTTCTTGGACTGAGGTGGTAACTCAAAGGGACGGAAGTGTGTGCCTTGCGCTCAGATGCCCTAAGTTCAGTCCTGATACTGCTTGGGCGCCCTCACCCCCTGCATGCTGGGTCGGTCTAACACATCAAGGAACCATTTTTATAAAGAAAAGTTGGTAAAATAGTTCATGTATATGATTATTCACATTGTATCAGACAGATTAGTGACTTGTCTCTTCTAAGAGTGAAATAGAATTTCACTCTGCTAATAGGGAAATTCTGTTTTCAGGTTTTGTTTTCCTTAGCTGAAAAATATGACTTCTTTCTTCTTTAGGTGCAGGCAACCATAGATACTTTATGGGCTACCTATTCTTCTTGCTGTTTATGATCTGCTGGATGATTTATGGTTGTATTTCCTGTGAGTACAGTTACATTACTTTTTAACTTTTTAAAAACAAATATTTGGATATTCAGACTTTATATATTAACAGAAGTTACAATGACAGGAATCTTTCTATTTAAAAATTATGTTGTGGGGCACTTCCTGCAAGGGAGTGCATACAAATGATATAGAACTATCAAATATAAAGCTTTAAACATGTTAGAATTGTATAATTAACAGAATTCTAAATTAACTACATGTATCCTATGAAAAATGTTTAACTCAATAGGCTTTGGAAAGTATAGTATAATTACTGTGCTTTAATAGTAAGGGATATTAGAAGTTGTTCGAGATTAAGTTGTCATTCATTTAACAATCTCAGTTTATTTAGCATTTTAGAATTCCAAAATTGTGTCTGAGAACATACTGTGGAAAGAATAAATGAACATAACTTAAATACCATGTTTAGGATTGGTGGTGTTACGTAGTATGAAGTTGTGTTGAATCCTATTTTAAAAATTAAGTCTTAGAGGATTTCCTAGTCCTATACACACAGATACTAGGAATAAACTGTTGACTCTCCTAAAGAGAAAGAAGACTTCTTCTCAAATAGAGTTCAGTGGAAAGAATTGGTGAAGAAGTAAGAGCAATAGTTCTTTATGGCAGCAACTTCCAACAAGCTGATTCGTACTTGTTTGAAAAAAGCTCTCCTTACCAAGCTGATCTTGCAGTATATGCTCTCCCTCCTCCTAAAATCTATCTGTGAAGGTTAAGTGTTTGGTTAGCTAGTGCATGTTTGCTATACTAATTTTAAAAACTGTATACTGTTGCAATAGTTGTTTTTGGTGTTTGCTTTTTGGGTCACACCAGTAATGCTCAGGGGTTACTCCTGACTCTACACTCAAGAATTACTCCTGGTGGTGCTTGGGGACCATATGGGATGCCAAGGATCAAACCCGGCTCTGGCCACATGCAAGGCAAATGGCCTATCCATTGTGCTATCTCTCCGGCCCCTTGCAATTGTTTTTTTAAAAGCTTGTTTTTCATAGATTTGTTTGCCAATATATGATGGAATTATTTAATACTATAAAATATTTTTTTTGGTCATATGTGAAATCTAGATCATGTTTCGTAGTGGTGCTTAATCACATTCCTCCAGGATGCTGTTTTATGATGACTAAATACATTTGAGCACTGTTCTGATTTTAGACTGGGGCCTTCACTGTGAAACCACTTACACCAAGGACGGGTTCTGGACATATATTACACAGATTGCCACATGTTCACCTTGGATGTTTTGGATGTTTCTGAACAGTGTTTTTCATTTCATGTGGGTGGCTGTATTGCTCATGTGTCAGATGTACCAGGTATGTATAAAGATATTCTGATCTCTCCAATGTGCTAGCAATGTTGATAATGCTATTTTAAACCACCCTTTGCTTTTTAAGAATCTATTTTCAGTTTTTTCTCCTAGTACCTCATCCTTCCCATTCCTTCTCTTCTTTCTCATATTTTCAGCCTTGATAATGTTATTAACAATTTTTAATTCTTTCTGATTTCAGATATAGGTCTAGCTAGATTTGTCAGCAGTTTGACAGTGCCATTAATTTTGCTTGGACAGTAATCTTTTATTTTCCACAAATGAGAATTTAAGAATCTTTGTAACTAAGAATTTAAAACAAAACCCAAAACTCATTTTTAGTCCAGAGAGCTCCGCGGTTGAAGTACCTGCCCTCTATGAGTGGAACTCTTGAGCTCTCCCCCTAGTGCCTTATGGCTCTCCAGTGAGGAGGCCTATAAAGAACAAACCTCATTCTTCAGGTGACTAATAGAATGTGGTATGTGTCTGTAGTGTCCGGCTTTCCACACATACATGGCTGAGGTAATCTTGATGTTTATCTGTGTAACCACTTGGTTACTTTTCAAGGCCAAAACAATACCTAAGCTACTTTCATCTTCTGATGGAAAACCAAAAGCTGAGCTCATTTTTCTCTTTGGTCCTCTTCAGAATTACCATATTTTACACTAAATATTATTTGCTTCCTCTTTTTAGATATCATGTTTAGGTATTACTACAAATGAAAGAATGAATGCCAGAAGATATAAGCACTTTAAAGTCACAACAACTTCTATTGAAAGCCCATTCAAGTATGTATATAAGTTCATTGTTACTGAATACTTAGTACACACCCAAAAGGAATATTTTCTTAAGATATAGCATTAGAATATTAAGCAGAAGATTTCTTTTAGGTAAAAATAGCTTGTATTTGGCATATCAAATACGACACGGGTAGCTTGCCAGGCTCTGCCGTGCGGGTGGCATACTCATGTAGTCACCTCTAAATCCAGCATTTATTAATGAACTCCGCAGCCGCAAGCGGCGCGTGAGCTGGGCTGTGATAGGCTGGTCTGCTGGGTGGAGTTCTGACGAGATATGCCAAATACCAGTAACAATTTTAGACCTCATTCCCATGACCTGATGGAATGGTTTGAGGCTCTTTATGTTCCTGAAGCAAGCAGGTGCCCTTGGGCTCTACTAGCATGAGACAGGACATATGGAGATGTTACTGGTGCCGCTCGAGCCAATCGATGATGAACGGGAATACAGTGATACAGTGATACAGTGAAAAATAGCTTGTAAATCCTACTGAGTTCTGAGATTTTGCCAGAGATGTCATTGGTTAGCTCATTTTAACTTTTGAATTCATCATGAGTGTAAATTTATGCTATTCTATATACATATAATTTTAAATTTTCTGTGCAATATCATGTATGTAAACAGTATTAGCCAAATTATTTGAAATGCTTACCTAGCACTTTTTTTTTACAAGCAGTTGTCTACCACTTCAAGCTTTTTTTAATAGTACTACATGCCTCTTGGAAATTTACTTTTAAAAGTTATTACTCTTAGGTTCACTATCAGATTCACATTATTTGTAATTATGTTGTCTTTGACTTCTTAATTTTTGGATTTAATTTGTTGCCTTTCTAAAGAGTCACTAATCAATTTTTATCGAAAATTTCATGTGACACAGGAATTACAGAAATATGGATTTAACGATAGTTCTGTGACTCATTGAAGTCACAAAAGATGAAAAGATTAGTGTTGGCAGTATTGTAAAGAAACATGAATCCATGTGATTTTGAAGTTAGAAGGAAATTTTTTGATAAGTAATTTGTGAGGGTAGTGTTTAAAACCAGAGTTGAATATAGTATAGTTACTAATTCATAAAGTAAAGCATTGTACTAATAGACATTTTCTTCTGGGGGGGCTTATTTTCAGCCACGGATGTGTAAGGAATATTATAGACTTCTTTGAATTTCGATGCTGTGGCCTCTTTCGTCCTGTTATCGTGGACTGGACCAGGCAGTACACAATAGAATATGACCAAATATCAGGATCTGGGTACCAGCTTGTGTAGCGACATCTTTGTCCTCTGATGCATATTGCTGAGTGGTGCCTGAAAATTGTGTCTGTCCATGTCTCTCTCTCTCTCTCTCTCTCTCTCTCTCTCTCTCTCTCTCTCTCTCTCAATCCACATCCTTTGGACAATAGCATGCTATATGTAGGGCTAACAGTGAATTTTACACTTTTTTTTCCCAGCACTTTTATTAATAAAAGTAAATACGGACAGAACACACTGCCACTGCTGAGTAAAACACAGATCTTAAAAGAATTCTAATGGTTCTCTTTGTGGGAATTCATAACATACCCAACTCTTTGGTTTTGTTTTCATAACATTTTTCATGGAAAGAGTGAACTTGACAGACATGGCATGCTCATCAGAAATGTTCAGTTCTAGCTCAAACTAAGTCATAATGCAGTCTGCTGATAGCATTGCATTTTATTCCAAGAAAGTTGTCTTAAATTGATTCTGACTAGTATTACATACGTTGCAGAATGTACATGTAAATAACTGTGATGAAAATCATGTGGTTTTTTAGGGATCTACCGTAATGTGTCTTTACAGGCACAAGAAAATAATGCTCATAAAAAATGTGCTAACAATAATTTATTGCTGTCAGCTGTTGCAAGGCTGATACATTTCTAGTTCAGTGAAATAATTTGTAGTAACCTTGCTCTGAGGTTTTATGGTCTGACAAAACACTTGCATGAGTTGTAGTAAGTCATGTTATTTCGTTCAAACTGAAGCCCTACTAAGTGCATGATACACCTCATAGAATGTATATTAGCACATACTATCCAGTAAAGCATAAATTAGAATTTAATTTGATGTGCAAACAGTTCAATTTTTTAAGAGTTGTATTTTTAAGGAAAGACAAAGTAAGCTAATGCAAAATTCTATCAGAGATGAGTGGATAGATATACTTTTAAAATTTTGAACTACAAAATGTAGCCAAAATAATGGAGTTTAGTTCAAAGTGGAGCATGAACTTTCTACATAGCAATGTGAATAAAAGAAAAGCCAGTGGTATATTCTGGTTTTTTTAAAAATGCCTATAAGAAAGAATTGAATCCCCAAGATTATCTCGGCTTTTCTCTGTATCGAATGGTCTGAAGTTCATTAATACTCTTGGGGATAATTTCAGAACGATTTTCTTGTTACATGTGATGCACTGATCAATTTTTTGTTGCAGCATTTTCATACTCATGGAGAACTATTAGCTCCTGCTTCCATAAATATTGTTTACAAAGTGAAGCTTGGTTTAGTCCTCTTAAGTGCTGTAGCAACTGTGGTTCGAGCAACCTGTGGGAAACCTATGAGAGGGAAGGGGCTGGGGGAGGGTGGGGTGGGGATGGTCGGACCCACGGCAGATCCTCGACCGACCAGTGTAAAGATTGTGTATCTGTATATAAATAATTTATCAAATAGTTTTCTTTGTGTCTGTGTTAGTATATTTAAAGCTGCTCATTTCATTTTATACAACCAAAAAAGAAAAGGGAGATAACTAACAAGCTTCTAGTGATATTCAGTATTGCTGTTAATAGGCATTATACCCTGCAAGTTCACTGCATGTCTGATGCTTGGTAAAATTAGTATTCCCTGTACAATACAGATTACAGATATTAAGCAAACTAGTGGTAACCCGCCCCTTGCCTTAGTAAGAGGAGCAGTGAAATGTATATAGTTGACGTTCAGTATTTCCAAGTACCATTTTTATATAGTTTCTTGACCATAAGTCACAGCCATTTAAAGAAAATTTTAAAGATTACCCTTAGTGTATGTGAGTGTTTTAATATTAGAAAATTGGCATATGACTTTATTTTTGAAAAGGGAAGCACAGGGTGTGGGGTGGCAATAGCATTGTGCCATTTTGTCATAGGATGTAAAATTGGTTAACTTTACAAATGTCTGCTAGTTTTGAACTCTAATTGGGGGAAATTTTAGATAATTTTTAAATTCAAACTTATTTATAAAAGGCTAGGATTTGTTTTAATTCTTTTGTATTTTGAGCCACTTCACATGAAGACTCAGTTGCAATTTTTATCAAATACATTTTTATTAACAGTTGAATACGGTGGTGGTTTTCTCAGAGTTAAGAGTGTTGTTACCATTTTCTCTGTGGGTACAATATTCTTTCCAGCGTGAAAGAGATGTATTTCAGTTAAATAGGGGGGAAACTTTAGCTGTATAATTAAATGGAAGAAGATATTAGCAATGTGAATGCTTTAACACTAACCATCTTATACTACCACTGAAACCTGTAGCTCAGAACTGGTCAGAGGGTCAGGAACCAACTATGCAGCAGTGAACAGTCTTATTTAATTATTCTGTAGGTCTTGTGTTTAGGAACCAGGTTAACCCAGTTCTAAAGTTGTATATGAAGGTGACCCTTTGGGGAGTAGTTCATTTCAGTTTAGTTTAATTGGTTCTTTTTAGGGAATGGAAACTTTTCTCAGTTCTGAACATGAATTACTTCTTGGGAGGTTTTTCCCCCTTCATATTTTTGGTTGTTCCCAGGAATTTGAAATATTAATGATATAAAAGTAGCATCATTATTCTTAAGCTGTGGATATTTTTATTTTATATTTTATTTATAACTGTGCCAAGTATTATTTTGCTACTTACCGTGTTACTCTGTGGAAAGAAAAACCTGTAAAGTGTTTAATAAATTAGCTCTCCTTACATAAATTAAATCTGTTAAAATTTTTTAAACTATTAATCAGAATAAATATTCACTCTTAAGTGTGTGCTTGTGATTTCGTTCAGTTCACTTTAAAAAATTGATGAAACACTACTAGTGGCACCTGTGATATGAGATTCTTATATATTTATATCAGGTAAACTAGGAATCAAGTGACATAGAATGTAGACATTGGCAGAAGTAAAAATGGTAGTATTCTAAAAAATCTTTAATTCTGTATGTGTGTAATTTTTTAATAAAGAGAATAAATTTTTATTTAAATTATTGGTTTCCATTGAGTTATTAGGATCCTCAGGTACTGCGTGACATCCAAGTAATTTGTGTAGGCACTAGTAAAATATTGCAAAAAGAAACCTGCCAAGCACTGATCATAAATAATTTGAGAACTATGCCTGAAAGAATTTTGTTATTGAGGGATTAAAAAGCAAAAATTATGAAAATATTTCCTGTTGTTCAAATGGTTTATGGGTTAGGAACTCTGTGGGATTAAATAGAAATACTTTCAGAATTGAACTAATGCTCAATTCATAATTATTTTATACATTGAAAATAATTCTCCAGAATTTCATAGTCCTCAGATGACTTTTTTTTTTCTTTTTTGGGTCACACCTGGCGATGCTCAGGGATTACTCCTGGCTCTGTACTCAGGAATTACTCCTGGCAGTACTCAGGGGACCATATGGGTTGCCAGGGATCTAACCTCGGTCAGCTGCTTGCAAGGCAAACGCCCCTACCCACTGTGCTATCGCTCTGGACCCTTGAAGTGACATTTTGAAGCAGCCATACAAAATAAATCCAAGCACTGAGTTTTCATTCCAGTTACGCACTTTTGTCTTATCTGCTGATCTGCCTTAGATACGTTCTAAGAGTTCATAGAGTTAGAAACAAGTAAGACATATGAAGGCAAAGGGATCTTAATGTGTCAGACTTAACCTTCGCTTCCGTAGCGACTGGTCTAAGTTTTCTGTTCGATATCTTTGTGACTTTAAAGTAGAAAACCGTAATCAAGTGACTGCTGCAACTATCCCTTCATCTAGGTCAGCCAAAGTCACAAGCTGTAGGAAACCAAGTATGTCAGAGAACTGCCTTTGGAGTGTTTAGCTCAGTTAAATTTGACTTGATTTGACTATCTGCAGACTCTTGAGGGCTCAACAGCACTCTTGACAGCAGTGTTTTATTACTTATGTATGGATCTGTAGGTTCGGTTTCATCATCTGGAGATTGTCCATCATTTCTTCAAGTTTTTGTTCTTTTGGTCTCTTTTTCTTTCAGGAAATTTTGTTCTCTCTATCGCCCAGCCCCCAGGGAAATTTCAGTTGCACACATTCTAGGCACTTGACACTGTCCTTATAGCTCACTGATCCTCAATTCATGTTTCAAATTTTTTTTGTTGTTCATTTTGGGTGCTTTTTTTTTCTTACTGCCATGCCTGTTATTTATCCTTATCCAGTATATTTTCCATAACCCACAGTACAAACCTACAAGTGAACTTACAGTATTTGACCAGAAGATCTTTTTAATCATTCTATCTCTCTCTAAAAAACATGGAGAAAAGTCATAATTTTGACTATATTTTACTTGCTTTCATATCTGTCAGTTTTAGGTTAGTTTGATTGACTTTCAGATTTTTCTGTTGCTTTGTGTGCCTTGTACATTTTTATTGCATGCCAGACATTGTGAATTGAATTGAACCCTGGTTTTTTGTATTCATACCCCAAAAAATGTAAATTCTTTGGCTAGTATGCTTTTAACTTCCCCCTTAATTTTAGGTTCCCCTTTTAGCAACCTGGTGTGTAAAATCAGGTTTGGAAAATGATGTGTTTATAGGTCAGGCTAGCTTCATTTTTCTGGTATGTATTACAAACCAGTACCACCCTCTAAAGTGAAAGCTTGGTATAAGCTTTCTTACACCAATTTTCTCCTCTATTCCATAGGAAGTACAACATTCCTTACATAGTATGATGCTCATTTCTGCCCGAGCTGGCTGAATTTGCTGTGTATGCAAAACAAATATGTATTGTCAGAAAAGTAGTACAGTACTTAAGCCTGGCACATTGTCTGAACACAGCTGGGTGTGACCCCAGTATGTCCAATACTGAAGTATTTGAGAAAGACATCCTAGTTTCCAGGGTTTACTAAACAACCTATCAAATTACAGAGTCCACACCCTAGCTATCTTTAGTCATTACTAGGGAATGACTAAGTGCATACCCATTCTAAGTGCACCTATACTGGCATTTCTATATTCAACCCTAAGATTCTGCTGCTGTGAGGTTGAAGTATTTATGGTCAGTCTAGAAATCTGCCTAAGTAATTCTTTTTTTCCCCCTTTTGGGTCACTCACAAGGATACTCAGGGCTTACTCCTGACTCTGCACTGAGGAATTACTCCTGGCGGTGCTCAGGAGATCATATGGGATGCTGGGGATTGAACCTGGGTCTGCCACATGCAAAGCAAATACCTCTCTGCTGTACTACCATTCCGGCCCCTGGCCTAATTCTAATGGGAATTGTTCCTGAGCCGTACTTGATAACCAATCCAAACGGTAGCATTATCACCAAGTATGAGTGGAGTAAGGAGGCAGATGTTTAAATCAAAGCCAACTCTGAGGAACAAAAATTGGTAAAGCCTGTTGCCTGCCACTACCCTCGTAGGCATACTTGCCTGCTTAAGAGAGAGAGGTGGTTCCTAATAGCTGTAATGCTGACAGCATAGTTACATACAGGGTGTACTCCTTGTCACAGTGGGCTAGAGGCCCAAATGACTTCCACAGCTGAAATCACAGCACCCCCATCAGAAGGCTCATTAGAAGACAATGGACACCTAAATTAAGCTGCTTTATTTTAAATGTAAATATTTCTTGAAAATGCTGATGCATAAAAAGCAAAAGGATACAGTGCTGTCTTTCTACTAATGAGCCAGCCTACCCAAGTACAGTGCTGGGAAAATTTCACAGTAGTTTAGTGTTAATCTGTGTTTAAGATTATGTAGCGATTCTCACGGTGATGCTCAGCTACGCATTACTGAGCATGTACAAGAGCTCCTGCTCCTTGACCATAGCCAAATCCCTTGGGCCCAAAGTTCTTTGCATAGCATCCTACAAAAGAAAAAGAATTGGTGCAATTAAACACTAATTAAGTTAGTTTTAAGAGAATTAAGAACTTCATTTTTAAGAAAATTACGTTTTGCTAGCACTGGTACATGCTCCACCAGAGCCCTGGTAAAAACTTTGTCAAAGAAAACTCAAGTTACTTAAGATGTCAAGTATGCCTAATACACATTCCAGTTTCATAGCCATCGTCCTGGGTCCACTGAGTTACTTGCCTGAAAATCAAAGTCAGGCATATTCTCCCTATAGCTGTTACCTTCAGATAGGCTTTATTAAAAAAGGAAGTTAAAAGATTGATTGGGTCAAGAACTAAAATTGTTTTACAGTTTTATCACCTGTAAGTCTTACAGTTTTTATATGTAAATAAGTCATTGATATCCCTTGATCACATCGGTAGGCCTAACCACAGGTGGAAAAGTAGAATAAAATTGGGTGCAGGGACGTGAATTTACAGAGGCTTAGTTGAATCAGCCAAAGAGGGAAAAGCTCTGAAAAGCTCCAAGTCATCTACATCCAGTCCCTAGTGTGTCTGCCTGAAGAGCTCAGAGAGCCAGGGGGTAATATCTTAAGTACTGTTCTCTTAATTTGCATTCCTGAGCACGAAGAACAGCTCTAGCCTGAGAGAAGGACTCAAATCAAAATACAGCATTGTCTTATCCGGGATGTTCCGAAAGTAACGATGTTACTTTTGTCACCTTCTTGTTTGTGTGTCTGTGTGTTTTGGGCCACACTCAGGGATCCAATCCAGGTAAGCTTTGTGCAAAACAAATTTCCTTCACTCTGTATTGTCATTCAGCCCGTTAATCATTACTTCCATGTAAAATTTTCCTATACTGAGGAAATTGTCCCAACTGCATACATACACACTGGAGCCTGCCTTCCCTGGGGAAGCAGTTGGTCAGAACTCTGTTTAGGAGTCTTCCTCCAGGCTGCCCTACACTTACACTCCTAAAACTGGGTCTCTTCCTTCCCTCCCTGCAGCCATGATACTCCAGTGAACAGTCACAGCACTTTTACCTTTGCAATAGATTTCACCTTCTTTCTCAGTCAGAGTGGTTGATTCAAGACTCTTTCCACACTTCGCATCGAAAGCAGTTTTTATGCCAGGGCTGGAAGAAACATAAGTGAGTTAACTTTGGAGATATCATTTTCCGAAGGACTATTTACTACTCTGGCAAGATCAACCCAAAGTGAGCCCCTGACGGGTGGGTTTCGGCCCTCGCCAGAAAGCTGGAATCTGTGGTTACCTACAGAATGCCTGAGTCAAGGGTAAAACCGTGAACTGTGGCCCCAAAGAGCAGTTTTTCCCGTAGCTCTGTCTCAGCTCCAGGATGCACTTGTAAA
Organism: Cryptotis parvus; assembly: GCA_021461705.1. Classification (NCBI taxonomy): domain Eukaryota; kingdom Metazoa; phylum Chordata; class Mammalia; order Eulipotyphla; family Soricidae; genus Cryptotis; species Cryptotis parvus. The sequence continues at coordinate 40,293 of JAJIBD010025286.1, read as the reverse complement.
GAAGGCGGCCTTCCTGGCTGACGACTGTGCAGCTTAGAAAGCTGAAGTCCTGAATAACCGCCCAGAGCCACGCACGAATTACCAATAGGTGTAGTCCCTCTGTTCACTGCTTTCCTCACTGCCCTAAATAACCTGCTACGTCTCGCACTGGTTAACGGGTCTGGAACGTTCACAGCCTTCAGAAGGAGTGTCCCCTATGAAAATGCGTTTCTTTTAATTAAGCATAGATGAGATTTGTCAAATAATATCACTTCAACAAACAAATAATCCTGGTGGAAATTGCGTTTTAAGACAGTTGAGCCCCGGGCTGGGGAGGTGGCTGAAAGGACTGAAGCACACACCTGGCTAAGTAAGGCCGGTTCAAGGACCACACGACTTCCTTCAACCCCAGGACAAGTCGGGTGTAGCCCTGGTGGCCCCAGCACTGAACTGCCAGGCCAGATGTCACCAGGAATGGCCTCAGGGACATCAGACCCGGTCGGGGGTAGCTTGAGGCATCGCCAAGACTGCCTGGGTAGGAAGTGGAAGATTCAGCAGGACTAGGAGCCAAAACCATCCCTGTAGAAGGCCACAGCGCCTCTCACCTTGCCGGCTCCGATGATCTTCTCGGCCGCATACACAGAGTCCCCACACCTGGAGCACTTCTCAGCACCTCCATACTTCTGAGCAAATTTCGAAGTGTTTGGATTTGTTGTCGGCCTGTGAGGTTGGACACTTGTGGAAAGGAGGAGAAATTAGACCAAGTTTCTTCCAAAATGACACTCTGCTAAGTCCAGAAGGAAGGCACAGCACAACTCTGGTGAGGCTGAGAGGCCTCCGAGACCAGACACGGGGAGAAGGCAGTGTCGGTGTGGCTGTAACGCACAAAGACAAAACCCTCTCTGGTCAGCTCATCGGAACCCAGTCCCTTTTCATCTCCACCAAACAATACCCGTGCTTTTATCCCAGATTCCTATTGCTACCTGTAGCGTCGTTTTTTACACATTTAAAAATTTTTTTTCATTTAATCAGTTAAAAAGCTGCAGATAGGTCAGTTAAAATAAGCAACCTCTGCTAACAACAGTTAATCATGTTTCACAGATTGAAAGAAACAGAATCCAGGTGGCCGAGGTGACCGTCCACATGGTAGAGTGCACACTGGTTTGTCGTGTGAAGGCCCAAGTTCGAGGAGTTACATGACCAGCCCCTCCAGCACGGCTGGGGTATCCTCGGGGCCCCCAGCACCACTAGATGTGACCTGAGATACAGTCCACAATGATGCAACAAAAGAATTCAGACAGTGTGACCTAGTCACAGAAAAAATGAGACCAATGGAGAAAAACCAATCCTAATTTGAGCCAAATGTTAAATTTGAGTGGGGCAGGGAAGGAGAGAACTCTTATTACAGCTACGAGGACAAAAATGAAAATATGCTTATATATGAAATTTTAGACCTGCAAGTTTATCTGGAACGAGAAATAGGATGGAAATAACAAGGAAATCAGTAGTAAATTTGAAAATGAAGACTCCCTTTTATTACTCCAACATTTTTTGCTACTGTAGGTATCTTGCTATACTTAGTGCATTTATTTCTATCCTTTATATAAGTTCCTAAAGTCTTAGTGGCAATTCTTTGAACCTTTGCTTAATCTAAAAAAGTTCATTATTCCTCCTTCAATCTGAGTGTTAGACTAGTTGGTTAAAGTATTCTTGGCGGTCTTTTCCATTTATCACTAACGTAAAAATATACAGATTTTTTTTAAATGGTTGGTGTAGCCACTACAAATTTTAATCCAAGCACTGAATAGTGAGTCACAGTACTAGCCACCACTGATTTCTCCAGTTGTCCCTGAGGAGACTTTTGTTTTTAATGTCCACACAAAACTTTCTTTTAAATATGATCTTGCAGCCAGGAGTTTCCCAAGAAAACCATCTCTTTCTGCCACCCGTTAAATAACAATTTCATATATATTGTATACCTGCCACCTTCTAATAACAAGATTACCTCATTGGAGATAAAGGAACAGAAGCTCTGATGTTAAGTAACTTGCTGTTGGGTTGGGGGATTACAAAAATGATGAGACCTGAGTTGCCAGCACTGTTGTGACTGCCACATACCAGACTGTCCAGAGCAACCATTAGGAAGGGATTCTCACGAAGCAAGTCCCTGCACCTGTTCTTAGGGATGATTGAGAGACCAGGCTGAGAAGGGAGGGAAGGTCTTGCCAATTACTGAAGAAGATGGAGCAGTAGCAATGAAAAGGATTGACTGGTCTTTGTGACTTTAAAACTGGCCACAATCGTGCATTTGATTTTGTTTGGGGAGAAGGTACTGTATGTTTTGAAAGGTTTGGTATTAAACTTGTGGGAAACAATGGATCTGAATAAGCTGAGAAAGGGCTGGAGCACACAGCAGTAGGGCGTTTGCCTTACAAGCAGCTGACCGGGTTCGATTCCTCCGGCATCCCATATGGTCCCCTGAACGCCACCAGGAGTAAATCCTGAATGCAGAGCCAGGAGTAACGCCTGAGCATTGCTGAGTGTGACCAAAAAAAAAAAAAAATTAAAAAAGACTGAGAAAGCAGAGAGCAGAGTAGGAGCAATGAGAATTTTATAAAGATGAAGGTGAGCTGGACTTGGGCAAATGATGCTTACAGCAGTGAATGGGTTACACTTTACCCAACTCATGCATAAGGCACCATGTCGCAGAAACTGAGTGGAAAAAAAAATAAAAGGACAGGGGCGAGTGATAGCCCAGCGGGTAGGGCGTTTGCCTTACACACGGCCAGCCAGTGCTGGCCGGGTTCGATCCCCAGCATCCCATATGGTCTCCCGAGCACTGCCAGGAGTGATTCCTGAGTGCAGAACCAGGAGAAACCCCTGAGCATTGCCGGGTGTGACCCAAAAAAGCATAAATAAATAAATAAATAGATAGATAGATATAATAAAAGAACAGAGGGAAAAACACTTAAGCTCCAGATGCTCTGCCACTTAACTTTGTAACTTGAATCTTAGTGTCCTTGTTTAACAGATACTTTACAAAGATCTAAACTCCGTCACCTTGAGAATTGTTCATTATTGTTCATTAGGGCATACATGTTCACTCAAGCCCTTAGTAGTCCTTTCTGGAATACCATAAGGCTTGTTTAAGACCAGAAGCCCTGAACATTCTACTAGTTTCAGGCTCTGCAATTTACAATCAAGCAGGCACTTAAGTCACTTTGATTCTAGACAAATCACCTAGTTCTCATGTTTATTCTTGAGTCAGATGGGAACAATGTGAGCATCACCTGAGTGCTAAAATTGCAGGGCCGCAGACAGTTACTGGGAAGGACCAATAACAGGTCCTGTCCAAAGAAAGGTTTTCTCATTGTGGTATTAATACAAATGTCAGGGGCCAGAGCGATAGCACAGCGGGTAGGGCGTTTACATCTCCAGAAGTAATTCCTGAGTGCAGAGCCAGGAGTAGCCCCTGAGTGTCACCGAGTGAGACAAAAAATAAAATGTAAATGTCACTCCTGTAAAAAGTGGATGTGGAGAATGTGACTCATAAGAGGGAATTACTGGGTCAAAAATAGGAAGATTCCAGATGAGTGACTGTATCGGAACATGCAATTCTAAGTGAGGTCTGGCAGGCTTTAATACCATGGTACTTTGACCTGAGATTTTTTTAAACTTAATAATTTCCTGAGAGTCAAAAAATAGGAAATAATTGAAATTCTTCAGTTTAAAAAAGGAAATTTCTTGATGAGCCATTCTATATGAAAGAAATACTGGAAAAGTTTTCACTGCTTAAAACAATGTCGGCATGGAACACTGGTGGTTCACACTTAACGTAGACTGAATTAACACAAATTGTAGCACCCGAGTCAAAGTGTTAACTGCACATGAGAAATGATTATCATGATGCAGGTACATTGTGCTGTCATTTGATTCTAAAACATCAGGTCTATAAAGAACTATATACTAAATGCAAAGTTAAACCACTTGATTTTCAGAACATCAGGACTCCTGGGTATACCTTGGAGTGCCTTAAAACCAGAACTAAAAATCATTGAATAACCAATAATCAAGAACTTAACAAGATCCAAAACTGACATAGTGAATCATTACCAGTTCACACAAGAAAATCTAAGTCATTTTGTTTGCTTACATAAAGAGCTGGAAACTCCCAGATTGCTTTCACTAAGAACATCGTTCTGACTCAATTTTGAGGGTAACAGAATACGGTTCTTACTCACCTCTCTGGCTTAATGCCCAGCCTCTCGCCACGGTCCATGTTGAGTGTGCCAGCACCCTGGCCATAGCCATAGCCTTTTGGTCCATATTTCTTTCCATAGCAGGATTTGCAGTAGATCTCATCATCATGAATAGCCACTGTTGTGCTATCTAAGTTTTTCCTGCAAACCACTTAAGGGAAGAGAAGTAGACTTAAAAATTTGTTCATGCCAGAGTTGTCAATTAGTGGTAGAGAACATGTTCTAAAGCCCTAGATTTGATCCCTAGCTGCAAAAAAAAATTAAACGTTTAAAAAAACCATTAAAAATATAAATGTTCCAACATTTCCTTTTTCCTAACAATGGTGGCATACACACGTAGCTTTGTAAAAGCACAAGTTCTCATATTCCTATTTTAATGTCGCTCCCCAAAAGCTAGGAACAGTATCAGACTGGTCAGCTACATCTAAAAACTACTTGCCTTGTCTCTGCATTTTAGTATCTTGACCTCAGAGCTCTCAAGTGGTTTTGCCTCTCTGGCAGAGGAGTATCAGAGATACTCCTGATATCATGGCATATTTCATGAATGAAGGAGAAAATCAATTTTGTTCCCAACTCCCAATACTTAGTCTCTTCACCTCTGTTACCAAGTATAGTTAAATCACAACAACCTAAGGAGAGCTGTAGCCCCTTTCACCCACAAAACCACCCAGAATAAAAAGTTTCAAATCCAGACTCGAGTTTTCATCACTAAGCTCAAAGAGAAAAGTATTCATTCTTTCACCTCACCACCGTCTTCTCCAGCAGTGATAAGTGTGTCTGAAAAGGAGAGTGGGTTAATGTCTGCATTTGTTTTCCCTTAAGTCCCCAAGGAAAACATTCCTTCCTGATGGATTTCTTACCACAAGACATTTCCATTTATCCCACTTCATAAACCTTCCAAATGGCATCATGTTTTACCCAGACATTATTTCACTTTCTAAAACTTCAGTTAAGGGCTGGAGTGATAGCACAGCCGGTAGGGCATTTGCCTTGCACACGGCCGACCCTGGTTCTATCTTTGGCGTCCCAAATGGTCCCCAAGCACCGCCGGGAGTAATTCCTGAGTGCAGAGCCAGGAGTAACCCCTGAACATTGCTGTGTGTAACTCCCCCACCACCCCCAAAAAAAAAAAAAAAACTTAAGCTTAAGAAAAAAAATTGTAAAGAAAATGGTAGCACATGGGCAGCTGGAAATCCATGATTAGCACAAAAAGGGATGCCTTCCCCTTTAACTTTTTATAGAGAAATGAAAAGAAGAAAGGACAGAATAAGAAGAGGGCAAGATGACTAGTTGGCTGACTGGTTTAAGATAAAGTTAGGGAGTTTCTATTATCTTAAAATATTATCTACTCTTGGAACCTTGATGAGCTCAAGTACTAAAGTATATTGCATAATACTTATTTTTTTCCTAACAATGATGGCAAACAGTAGGTGTAATAAAAATTACTGATAAAGAACAATAAGTTATTTATCAATAAAGAACTTATTGTTCTTTATCAGTAATTTTATTACACCTTACTGGTGTATGGCACCATTGTTAAGCAGTTTATTATAGTGTAGATACCAAGACCTTGAATGGATGAGGCATCTAAGTTAAAAACAATTCCTTTGTTTTTTGTATTTGTATTCCTCTTTGTTTTCATATTCTAGTGGATACAAATCTGCTGAAAAAAATAGATCCTTTTTACTATCCCCAAAAAGGAGTTCCAAGAAATGATTGAACCAGATATGCGATATAGTAGTGATTATGGAGGCATATGCAGCAAGCATTCATGATAGATAGAACATACATATATACACACACGTATGTGTGAACGTTGGGGGCAGGATTAGACTCATCCTGTAGTGCTCAGGGCTGACTCCTGGCTCTGTGCTGGGGATCACTTCTGACAATGCTCAGGAGACCATACGTAGTACCAGGAATCAAACCTGGGTCAGCACCATGCAGGGCAAGCACCTCTACCACTACTACCTCACGATAGATCACACACACACACACACACACACACACACACACACACACTTTTTATTATTATTCTTGCTTTTTGGGTCCTGCCCAGCGATGCTCAGGGATTACTCCTAGCTCTGCTCTCAGGAATTCCGCTTGGTGGTGCTCGGGAGACCATATGGGATGCAGGGGATCAAATCCGGGTTGTCCGTGTGCAAGGCAAATGCCCTATTCACTATACTATTGCTCTGGGTCCCACTCTCACAATATATTTTTATTCTTTGTATTAACACCTTTCTATTATATGTTCCCAATTGTTTGCAAAGCACTTATACTATAAGGCACCTTGAGAGTAATAGTGCCTACAGGGAAGAAGACATTTGAAAAGTTTCTTTTCTCAAGGATTCTTTCTATTTTATTTTATTTTTTTGTGTGTGTGTTCTTGTGTTGTTTTTTTTTTTACATTTTTTTTTAACAATGACAAAAATGTTCATGTTTGGATTTCGGCCATACAGTGTTCCAGCACCCATCCCTCCACCAGAGCCCATTTTCCACCACCCATGTCCCTGATTCCCTCCCCTTCTCCATCTCTTTTCTTTCTCTCCTCTCTCTCTCTCTCTCTCTCTCTTTCTCTCCCCTCTTACAAATTGTGGATTTTAATACATATACTTAGAAGTTATCATGTGTATCTTTTTGCCTGAGTTCTATGTGGTAATAGACTTTCGACAATTATTGGCACACTGTTTCCTTCTCTGTCTTACCTAACCTCTGCTTCCACACGTTTGTGGTAATTTCCACCTTTGACAAGACCTCCTGATCCATGTTTCACCTGACCTTGGATATTGATATCATAATATGTATATATAGATGTATATGTATATTTATGTCATGCAAATAAATGCAGTTATTCTATATCTGTCTCTCTCCTTCTGGCTAATTTCACACAACATGATCCTCTCCATGTCCATCCATTTTAGGCAAATTTCATAACTTCTTTTTTTTCCTAACAGCTGCATAGTATTCCATTGTGTAGATGTACCACAGTTTCTTTATCCAGTCATCAATTTTCGGGCACTCTGGTTGTTTTCAGATTCTGGCTATTGTGAATAATGGAATAATGCTGCTATGAATATAAAAGTAGGGATGTTGTTTCTGCTGTATGTTTTTGGCTTCCCAGGGTATATTCCCAGGAGTGGTATGGCTGGGTCAAATGGGAGTTCAATTTCTAGTCTTTGGAGGAATGTCTCAAGGATTCTTAATGGAGCCAGTTCTTTTTAAACATATGCCATTCCTAACTGTCAAGGACTATAAAGCAAGTTATCTGCATACACGGGTAGGCTTATCCGGGAATAAATTCTGCATTAAAGAAATATTTTGGTGTGTCTGAAATAGCTGCCCTCCTGTCTAAAATCTGAAGATTTGCTTTTATTCAGGGGAGTGTAGCTGGCATCTGGCCCTCCTCTCATTAGAGGAGCCAACTACCTTCTGAGAATACAGACATATTTTATGTCCTGCGTGATATCAGGCATTGATCATCTTCCATCTGCAAACAATCAGAAGGCCCCACCGGCCTCTGGGATTTTCAGCATCTTAAATTCCTTTCTCTCAAGTTTAGGATATCAATAACTAAAAATGATGGAATACTTAACTACTAGAGAAAGAGAATTTGAGCTTCTATAGAAATTGAGCTTCTAGACATCTGAATTTCAGCTGTCAAGACAGTAAGGAAACAAGTAGATTTCTAAGCAAAGGAGCCCAGGCAAAAGAGAAAGCCAGCAGGGTGGATGGGGAGCCAAACTTGGTTCAGGAATCAGATTAACGCCCAAGCTATGTACCAGAAACTACAGGGTGCTGGGCTGTGAGCACACTCCTAGCAAAACAGGGTAGACCAAGGTGATAGCAGTAGAGTACAGGGGAAAGGACAGCAGAGAAGCTCAGCAAGACAGACCCAGGAAGGCGAGGTGCCTGGAATCACACTGCCATCCAGTTCATTGACTGAGTCTTAAAATGCCAAGGAAGACAGATTACAACTGCATTCTTTGTTAGGCAGGTCTGTTTTCCCCTTGTTCCTGTGATGGCCAGGGATTGCACACTTGCAATAGTCCCACATTTGACCAGGGTACATTGGGGATGGCACATCTTGCTGTGGCACCCAGGGCTCCCCCAACAGGCATGTGGGGCAGTGCCAGAGATCATACTCCTGGCTCCTTGTCCTCATCTCCACAGGCAGACTGTCTACTCTAATCCATCCTATTTCTACACAGCCGCAAAGTTTTCCCCAAGGAAGATCAGTGGGCACTTCTGACAGCCATACCGCTCAGAGGCTGAGTGCGAGGAGGTACTTACTGCACAGAAAGCAGCAGCGGTGGAAGCTTCTGCCATCACACTGCACCTCTTCGGCGTGGTACACGGTCCGCCCACAGGCTCCGCACTTGTTACCACCTCCCCAGACAGGCATTCTGCAGGAGCAAAAGGTTTATTTCAGTGTCCACAGCCCATACAAGAGGTCTCACAAGCTCCCAGGAAAGATGTTGGAATCCAGGGTACAGCTGCACATTCTTTAGGAGCAGCTCCAACTGCATCTTTAAAGGTTCACATTCCTCCAAAATAACCTCATCTGGTCTCCCAAACTGCAGTTCTTTCATCAGGAAATCCTGGCTGGTCATGCACACGTTTTCAAAGACCGAAAGCCCACATTCAATAGAACAATACAGGTCGCCAGGCAGAAAACCAGCCCCGCCACTGAAATCCAAGGACAGAGAAAGGAGTGTGGGGAGTGGAAATGCCAGCGTGGCAGAGGCTTTTTATTATGTTTAACTCAGTGAAACACCATCACACTCTTCCCATTAAACATATACAGGGTATGACGCTTTCAAGGGAGAAAGCACATGTTTTTTGATAGTTGAACGAGAGAATACAGCACAGAGCTGCCCTTGCCTGGCACAGGTACAAGCAGGAAGACGTATGTGGTCACAGCAGACATTCAGCGAGAGGGCTCCTGTTGCAGGACTCCTAAGGGCCGCTGCATCTGCTCTGGATTGCCTCCCGCAAATCACTCCGTAGATAAGGGGGTAGTCTAAATGTGGCAGTTTATCCGACCATGTATGCTGTACTAGCTGGTATAAATATTCTCCCATGCTATCACAATCATCGTGGGACTAGCTAGATCTTACCAGCATATTAGCCTGGCCACGTAAGGACACCTAAGTAATTAGACCAGAGAGAAATGCTGTTTGCTTCCAAACAAACAAGCATGGCTCCCTGATAAAATATAAAACTACAATGAAGTAGAGGAGACTTGTGAAGGCTTGGAGAAATATTTAACTGGCATTGGTGTTGATCTTTGGTACAGTGACATGCCATCTCAGAAACCCCCTTCTCTACATTTCAAAGGCCTTCCCTGCTCAAAACATTAGCACAGTAAAGGCCCTAGGTGAGATGCAGGGAGGGATTACCTGAGGGCATTGGACCCTCCCTGCTTTCCATAACAATGGGAGGAAGGTCTGAGTTGCGGGGGTATAAACTTGCCGGTTCCACTCTCCCGGGCTTCTTCTTCCCGGTGGGATCTCGCCTTGTGAGCGTTTATTCCCTTGGAAGTTTTACACGTGGTGGTCGCCATCTTGGCCTACACGTGGCTGGGGTTCTAGCCTGGAATCCTAAGCATCGGGTTTTTCCTTTTGCTGATTTGTATGCCTGAACCTGTGATAAGTAAAGCCTTTTAAAACCGCATCGGATTCCTGAGTGTTCATCCATTCCGCGCCGGCTTCGGAGGTAGAAGGGAACTCGCTTCCGGCACTGTCGGGACCCCGGCGGAGCGCCCGACATTTGGCGTCCCTGGGTGGGCCCCCTGCAGGCTCCAATTCCAGTTTCTGTGTTTCTCAAATGCCACATCCAGCCAACATTTGGTTTCCCCCTTTGGGCAAACTGTCAATCCAACAAAGAACATGCTACCAACTTCCCTAACTGACAAGGTACATTCTTTGTTGAGAACGTCAGAATAATCTCTGCGCAACAGAGCCCAGGGTGGTGGTGGAAATGAAAGTTTAAATCCTAGATCTACTTGCTAAGATTTCTCTGATTTTCTGTGTAAAATGCCCAGTTCTGGTACCAAAGAGATAGTACAGGAGCTAAGCCCCTTGCCTTACATGCTGCGAGAGCGATTTGACCCTTGGCACCACATATAGGTCCATAGAATACTGTCAGGGGCCACATCTAAGCATAGATACAGCCCCTGAGCACTACTGAATATAGTCCCCAAAATGCCTAGTTCTGTATAGTCAAAGTGTGCAAGAGGTTTTGCCAGTGCAGAGAACTATCTGCAGACAAGGCCTGTTGTATGTGACCTGCCCTCAGTGTTAACACCCAGTTAAGAATTCCTATCTCCTCCATCATTTTTTCAGGCTTTCTTCCTCATAACTCTTAAAAGTCTCCTTTATTGAGCTGCTTGACTTTCTAAGAAATAACTAGTTAAGCAAGCAGAGACCGCCAAGTGAACTGATGTGAGAGAGAGAGAGAGAGAGAGAGAGAGAGAGAGAGAGAGAGAGAGAGAGAGAAAAGAAAGCAAAATGATGAAGATTTCAGCCTTGACAAGTGGCACATTTTCACCTTTGGGTCCATCCTACATCATTAAGGTGCTCCAGATCCCAGCAGTTTCCAAAAGGAAGATTTATAGAATTAGTCTATAATTTATACAGTGCAGAGAGCAATCCCTTGCCCCTCCTCTTATATTACGTTACCCAAATTTGTCTCTAGAAAAGCACCATTCTTGAGTCCATGTACTTTACAGAAATATTTAAATCTACAATGCTTATTACTACAATCACAAGGGTAATTCAAATAAGCATTTAGAGATTCTGCTACCAGCAACCCAGAGCATGACTGGTAGGCTCATCTTGATAGACAATCAGAAAACCTGTATTTTAACCTTAAAAACAAAATACAGTCTGAGAAGCATTGGTGTAACTGACCCAACCCACAGCTCCAGAGCTGTGACTGAGTTCCTAGCAGGCTTAGAAGTGGGCACAGGTCTCAAGTCAGTTCAAAGTTAAACCCGGGCTTTGGGTTGGAATTCCGTGAATGTTGGGGTGGAGTTGCTGGCAGCTGTTGAGTCACTGTAACAAAGGACTGCAGCCAGCACTGGAAGAGAAGAGGAGGGCGGGAACAGTAGTGCAGCCTGTAGGGCACTTTTCTGCATGTGGCTGACCCAGGTTTGATCTCCAGTAATACATATGGTCCCTCAGGTCCCTCCAGGAGATCACAAGAGCCAGGTAGTAAGCCCTGAGAACTGCCAGGTTTGGCCCAAAAATGAACAAAAGAATGGAGGAGATATTAGAGTTAGACACTGTAGAGCCTCTTCCCTGGTGCTCTTCAGTTCCAGTGAGCCGTGTTGTCATTTGGCCTCTTCCATAAAACCAGCACCACAACCACATGCAGATATATAAACACACCAAGAACACTCAACAGCCATGACTCATTAAATGCAAAGTGCCCACTAGTGCCTCATTCAGATAGGAACAAAGCCACTCTAAGGATTCACAAGTGTTGCCCAGTTAATGTGGAGATCGTCACCTAGGAGCACTATCGAGCAACAAGGAAGGTACCTACAAACGTTCCCCTAGAAGTTGCATAAAACTCTCATTCTCTTGCATGGAGACAGGTGCGTCACTGCTTAAATTCACAATGCAATTTGAGCCTGACTAGAAAACAGAGACAAAGTCTGGGCTCTGGTGGGCTGCTTTGAGTTTGGGTACAATTGGTGGCTCCAAATGACTGTGCCCCATGGCTCCAAAGTCAACCCAGTGTTCTGGAATTCTCAGGAACGCAAAAGACACCCACTGGAAGTATACTTGTGTTTCCTAAGGAAACAGCAAGCCAAATCCAGGCTTGAAGTTAATGATAGTACAATTGCTTAAAGATGGATTCCAAATACCAATAGCCCATCTGGCTTTTAAAATTTTTTTATTGTGAAGCATAGCTCATCACAATAGAAAGTATACAGTTCAGTATCAACCTAGTAGCTCATATTTTCAAACTTATTTGCCTTGAAACAGTCTCCAACAAGGAGCCAGATTTCTGTCAAGTCCATTATTTTCCTGGGCGAGGTTTAAAAATACATTTTAAAAAACAAATCACTTTGCTATTTCCACCCCATTAAAGAATGGTGTGGATTTTTTAAAAGGGGGAATATCTTTACTTTCTCAGAGTACTTTAGCTAACCTTAAATTCACCCCTTGAGATCAAGTTTAATTTTTATTATACATGCCACTCCAGTGAAATGGGAACGTGTCATGTTTTCAGGAAATCGCGCTCAGAAGTTCTACAACAGTCTATAAGCCTCTCAAAGGCGGCACAGCTCTATTTCCCCACCATCTGCCCAGAATACTTGGCATATTTCTCTTGTTTTAAGGATTTTTTTTTAAGCTGGCTTGTAAAATCTGTTAGATCTTTGCTTATCAAGACCAAGGTAGTGTTTGGTCTTGGTATGTTTCTCACATCTGGGGCTTCTAAGTAAAACTTCCAAGTGATTTTTAAAAAATTCCACCTAGTTTAAAACCTTTGCTAAGGGTTTTTGAATAACTGTCTCAGAGTGCAAGTGAATTCTAGGTCAGAAAGAATACCTTCACTAAGTGATTCATTCTATTTTTTTTCTTTTTTTGGGTTAAACCCAGCGATGCTCGGGGTTACTCCTGGCTCTGCACTCAGGAATTACTCCTGGCGGTGCTCGGGGGACCATATGGGATGCCGTGGATTGAACCCGGGCCGGCAAGGCAAACGCCCTACCCACAGGACTATCGCTCCGGCCCCAGTGATTCATTCTAAACTGGACATTCTTTGGTTATTCTCTATTTTACAAGTTGGAACTATTTCACAGTGGAAAGAGGGAGGGAGTGAAGAAAGAAGGGAGGTTAAATGACAGGGAAAGACGTTACAGAGGGAGGAAGGAAAGATGTATTAGCTATGCCTGTAATTTCACTGTTACCACACTTGTAAAACCTAGGGCCTAATTTTCGCACCTGTATAGTGATGAAAGAGATTTTGCACTAATAAAACCAGGTAAGAAAAGACCTTGGCAGATGCTCAGTAACTTTTAGCCTGCATTTCACTGTACATCCTCCTGTCACTGTCAAACAAGAAACCCCCACCATCTGGCACTCATTTAACATAATCTACAACAGTATTTCTCAACCAGGGGCCATTTGGCTTTCTGTTACCTCCTGTACCCCCTCCCGATATTCCAAAGGGGTAACAAGTGAAAATGCACAAATGCGCGCCAAGGTATAAATTAGAAGGCGAGTAGGATGGGAAACAAGGTCAAAAGAGGGGACACATTTGGGAGACGGTTGAGAAACACCCATTTAAAGGAGTTTCTTGAGTGGGAGGAACTGCACCTCAGGGCTGGCAAGGAGGGTGGTAAGTGGCCTTGGGTGTTACTGAAGGGCATATTCTGCTTGTGGTCTTAAAGTAAATTCTGGAGGTCACTGAGAGATTTTCTTTTTTTCCTGGAAAGAGGGTAGGACAATTCAGTGTGGTTTTGAACAGCAAAGAGAGTAAAGAAAAATTTCGCTGGTTACTCAGAAAACCTTTTTTCTGAGATATTAAAACACACTACAAGTATGACAATAGTTCCACATGCAGTCACTATCTAAGAAAAGAAAGTCAAATGTACAATTTGGGGTGAGCCCTTTCGATGTTTCCTGAATTTGGCAGGAGGAGGTGTGACCATCTTCCATTTCTGTCACCCTTGGCATTGCTGTGTATGAAAAATCCAAGGCTTAACTTTTCCTACAAGACTTTGGCTGCATTATTTCACAACAGCTGACATTAATTACAGCAAACTAGATTTACATGGAGCAATCTGGGCTGCAAGCCTCACCCCAATCCTCTGCATCAATTTACAGAATGATAAGAGGCAAGAGAAAATCTTATTTTACATACAGCGTGCAAGATAGGTCAGATCCAGGCTTGTTCTCTGTTCCAGTCTTGTTCTTGGGTTTTTCAAGCTGGAAAGAGTTCTAGCCCTAGGATTTATCTTCTGTATTAGATGTGAAAGTTTGATTTACATCTGAATACTAATGTGTCGTTTCTCTTTGCTGCTCCTGATGAGTCTAAAACAGTAGTTAAAATTTATAAGACATACTCCAACAGGAAAATTACCAGTCTAAATCCAAGTCACCTTGTGGTAGAGTGACTTCATTCTCTAGATGATCCTCAGAAACCACAATGTGACCACATAGGTCATTTTCAGACCACCTGTCCTGCATTTATTGTCCATTTTAGGATCCGAATGACTTGTCCCCATGAACTTCAAGTTACATATTACCACTTGCAGTCTAAAGTATTTACGCTGATAGCAAAGGTTCAGAGTGAATCCTCCTAGAAGCCCTAATTGTAAATGTTTCCAGAAGTACTGACATTGTATTAGTACATACGGAAGCTTATTACTTTGCTAGAACCAGAATATAATCCAGTTTCTCCAAATGGACGCTTGATTATAAAACCAATTTAATCTTGGACCATATTCAGGAAAAGATCTGTGCTGTCCCTGATAATGATTTTATCTTTCTGATGCCGAAGTTTGACATCAAAAGTTGACTGGAAATTAACCTTACTCAAAGCGTTATTTTTGTTTTTGTACAGAAATGTCTGCTTGGCAAACTTCCTTTATCTAAGTAGGTACCACCTAGATAGATTCTATCTTAATGATCACTTCCTAGTACCAAAGTCAGATTGCAAGCTGATCTTTAAGACAACTCAATCCAAGGATTAATTAAAAGCGTGACTTTCAAACAGTCACTTTTCCTTCATATGTAATGTGAAGATAATAGTATCATTCCCATAGAGTTAAGAGTGCCATGATAAAATGCACTCAGTTATGGGAGAGTTTCCATCCGTATTTAGCAGTGTTCAGTCTTTGTTACCAAGACTTAGGTTCCTCTCCCCATTTCATATATCCATTCCCTCAGTATACCCTGAATCCCTCCCAATCAGCACAAGGATTGACTGACTTAGCTCCTCCTGACCCCATTTCATCATCGGAATTCTAGGTCAGGAGACACTGCACACTGCTTGACTTTTGATGAAGCTCTCATGTAACTATTAATTCAGCATTTTATAATCCGTATCCTAGGCTAAAAGCTGAGGATTAAAGGGTTGTAATGAAGGGTGCCTGTTTCTAAGAGCCTTACTTTGGTGGTGGAGATATAAAAACAGATCATGGGAACATGATCTAACCAGCAGCATGAAAGTAGAAAGGACTTTGAGGTGATAGCCTGGTTTCCTTCTACAGGATAGCAAAAATAGCTTCATTGTGTAGGTCCATTGGTTCGCGAATTATATAAAGTTTAGTCAGTCATGTTAAAGATGATTGTGAGGGCCGGAGCGATAGGCCAGTGGATAGGGCGTTTGCCTTGCATGCGGCCAGCCCATGCCGGCCTGGGTTCGATCCTCAGCATCCCATATGGTCCCCCTGAGCAACGCCAGGAGTAATTCCTGAGTGCAGAGCCAGGAGTAACCCCTGAACATCGCCGGGTGTGACCCAAAAAGAAGCAAAAAAAAAAAAAAGTTGATTGTGAAAAGGCTGAAGAAATAGTGAAGGGCTTAAGGCACTTGCCTGACACCTGGCTGAGATGGGTTCCTGAGCCAAAAATAAACCCTGACCACCACTAGGTGTAGCCCACCCACCTCCACCAAAGAAAAACAAAAGATAACTGTGATAAATGTATGCCATCAAATTCCATACACATGCCACCACCAAGATATTCCTGGTATAAGAGAGAGAGTGACACAGACAGACAAAAAGTTGAAACACACTTTTCAGCTCTGTGATCTTGGCTGAGTTTCTTAACCTCTGGGCTGCAGCTTCCTCATCTCCAACTTGGCAATGGATAAGAACTCTCATGGAGTGGCTTAAAGGATTTAGAAGATAGCATTTGTAAAGTACCTGGCAATGAGCCTGTGCTCCACAAATGGCTTCCTTTTCCTTCTGATCAGTGCTTGTGCCTGGAATACGACTACCAAAAGGTATAGTCATTAGATGACTTGCAAAGAAGCAAATCCAAGCTCAACCCACTTATGTCTGACTCCAGAACCACAAGCTACCCCCGAAACTCCCATAATATCAGATTTAAAGGTTGAGTGGGTGCAAGTCGTGCGAAAACTATCACACCTCAAATTAGCAAATTAGACATACACAGGAATCCTTCCTCTTTGCTCCCTCTTCATCCACCCAACTGGCAGTTAGTAAGAGTCCTTTATGGGCCACATTCACAGCCTAGCTGCCACTTTCTTTTTAAATCACTTTTGGGCCACACCCAGCAGTGCTCAGGACTTACTCTTGGCTCTGTGCTAAAGGATCACTCCTAGCAAGGCTTGGAGACCCAAATATGGTGCTGGGTATCAGACCAGGATTAGCCTCATGCAAGACAAACACCCGACTTGCTGTACTACGGCTCCCACCCCCCAAGCTGCTTCTTTCAACCCCAGACTCACCACTCCTATCAGCTAACCTAAATCCAACCTGGCTATAGAGGAAAGTTTCCCTTCTAGGTAGTAAGTACTCCTGAGTTCACTTTAGACTACCAATTATATAGTCTCTTATCACTTAATATCTCCAGCCAAATCACATTTGTGATTAAAATGCAACTATGCTATAAAACTCTGCCACTGACCCACAATAGCTGCCATTATAACCCACAATCTGTGTGAACTACCAGATAATTATTAATTAAAGCAGTCTAATGCTTGCATGTCTTTATATAGTCAATGGTTTTATGCCAAGACTACTATTTATGAGGGAAATGGTCTTTGGTTAGCTATTTGATCTGCTAGTTTTCACATTATAAAAATGGAAATAATGGGGTCAGAGAGAGAGAGTACTGTAGGTAAGGAGCTTTGCCTTTCATGCTACTGACCCAGGTTCACTCATAGTTTCAATCAATTAAATATGGTCCCCATAAGTAAACTCTGAAGATAGTAAGGTGTGACCCCAAAAAACCAACAAAAATGGAGATAATGCTTATTTATAAGAAGTTTATATCATATTAATCAATATGAGTAAAGCACTTTGGAAAAGACCAGCATGTGATAGAGGTAAAAATTAAAGCTTCTTCTATACTTTACTTATGTAGAGTAGTTTTGTTATATTAACTTTGTTTCATCCTTATAATAATGGAGATAGGCATTATTCTTTTTTTTCCTTTTTTTTGGGGGGTCACACCCGGCAATGCTCAGGGATTTCTCCTGGCTCTGCACTCAGGAATTACTCCTGGCGGTGCTCGGGGACCATATGGGATGCCGGGAATCGAACCCCCGGCTGGCACAGGCCGGCCACGTGCAAGGCAAACGCCCTACCCGCTGGACTATCGCCGGGCCCCAAATTCTTATCCCCAATTTATGGCTGGTGTATACAGAGATATTAAGAGGTTTTTAACTGTGAGATCAAAAGTGTTGATTCAGTTTAAAAAAACAACAAACTTCAAACTACAACTCTTTTTTGTTTTTTTTGCTTTTGGGGTCACACCCAGCAATGCTCACTGATTACTCCTGGCTCTCCCGTTATTCCAGCAATGTAGGAATTGCTCCTGACGTTGCACAGGGAACTATATGGGATGCCGGGGATTGAACCCAGGTCAACCACATGCAAGGCAAATGCTGCCCTACCCGCTGGACTGTCTCTCCAGTCCCATAAACTACCACTCTTCACAGTGTAATTATCACAGATGATTTCCTGACCATTTTTTTTTGCAAAACAGCATGACCATTATGTGAAGCTCTTTTAAAAGCTATAAACCTATATTTGGAATGAACAAAGAGTGTGACAATCATATAGTGAAATACAGCATACTAAGTTTGATGTTTCACTAAGATAACCGCTGCATATTATCATAGAATCAACTTAAATGCCTCAAGGGAAGACTGGTTAAAGAAGCTATGGTACAAATACTCAGTAAAATACTTCTCTGCCATTTAAAAAGTGAGAAAGAAAAAATGAAATTGAGCTGAGAAGATAGCACAAGGGTCAGGGGCCACCCGAGTCCCCACCCAGGTCAACTTAGGAGTCCTCCCTCCCCCATACTCCACCTAGAAAATGAAATGTCGTTGGGGACAAAAATGGGTGGATTCTGAGTGAAGTACGTAAGGGAAGTGAAGGACGTCAGTTCCGCTCATACATGATTCTGAATAAACTGTATATGGACTATGGGATAGCAACGGAATTTTGGTGAGAATTAACTGTGAAATTATCCACATACAGATAAGCCCCTAAAATTCCGTAGTATTGTAAATCAATGGTAAATCATTTTTAAAATTAAATCGCTGTTAACAATATAAAAATTACTGACTTCTATGAGTCTGGCATAAATCCTTTTTGAAATCGGGTGCTTCCTATCTATTGTGTGCCAGACGAGAATTTAAGTCTCCAACTTTCTTTTAGACGTACCAGGAAGTCATCATGAAATCCATCATTAGTGAACTGGGAAGCCATTTGGGCCTATTGCGCATTACATAGCATCTGGTCCCTTACTCAGGAACAATTAGCACTGTTGGCACAGTAACGAGGCAAACAAAGAACGCATGAAATGTTCCATCCTTGCAAATGACTTCTTCCTTTATGATTTACGGCAAAACTTCAATTTTCTAATAATCAAAACTTGTTTCTAGGTCCCCCAAAATTTAGTTTGAGAAAATTCCCCTAAATGAGGGGAGTTCTGAACTTAGAAATATTTTTCATAAATTATGAAAATACCTTTTTTTTATGGGCTGCCAGAAAGGGCCACAACACAAAAACCAGGTATCACCGTCTAAGGCTCCCTAACGGAGGCCACACAAATACAACCAGCGCAGGAGATGGCACCGTGCCTGAGGACACCAGTGACTATGTGCAAGGGGAAGGAAGCTGGCCTCCACACAAATCCTAGAAGGGTTCGGTAACTTCCACCTGCAAGCTCTCCAGGAAGAGCTCACTGCAAGTTACCTGCGCAAGCATTGACAAAGTCAGAGGTATCTAATTACAATGAACCTCTCTCAGGCTTGGCCGGGCTTGGGACAAGGATCAACACGTCCCATAACAGCCCAAGGGAGATACGTGCTATTATACCCATTTCACAAGAGGAGGGCAGAGATCAGGTTATCAATCCGGTGGGAGTTTGGGCTACGAGGTGAATTTGGGCCCATTCCTGCCTTCTCACCCTGCTCCAGACTTCTCCCACAGGAGGCTTGCTCTCTCCAGTTCATCTGATTTACCAAATTTTTTGTCCTAGACTTTGGGCCACATCCAGCGGTGCTCAGGGGCTACTCCTGGCTCTGTGCTCAGGGATCACTCCAGAAGGTGCTGATCAAGCCAGGATCACCAGCGTGTAAAACAAGTGCCTAACCTCTGACTATCTCCAGGTCCAGATTCACCTCACTTTGGACTGAGGGAAAACTAGCTCTCAATAGCCATTATGTGGCCATGCTAAGGCTAGATCCAAGCTTCTAAAGCTCTTGATTAACTCCTAACCCCTCTTCCCTAAGCCATACTTAACTGTTTCACGACAAGATAAAATTCCCCAAATCCAAGTGACTTGGCAATTTCATCAGGACAAACTTACAATACTAGTGCTACCAATGTCAATCAAAATTTGACATTGCCCTTTGGCTGCACCGTATTCACTGTATTGAATACGCTTGGTGAAATCCAATAAAAACAATACCTGAGGCAGGAAAGGGTGGAGCACGCTAACAATACGAGGGAGTTAAATTTTTTAAAAATTAGAGTTTAAAAAAAGAATTAAGATGAAAACTTTCCATCAAATCCTAGAACATAGCTGTTGCCTGAGGCAATTTCAATCTTTGTTTCCCTATCGCAACCTAATTCCTTTATCGCTCACTTAATACTGACCCAGGTCCACCCTAGTGGTGTTCCCAGGCACCCAAGCAAGTGTGAGTTTCAACAATGCCTGAGCTTCAGATCTGTAGCTTGCCTCTGAAAGAGCCAAGGAACTAAAAGCCAACGTGGAAAGATCCTTCGGAAACGCTGCTGAAGTGTCCGTGAAATCAACCTGAGGGCGCAGGGCCCAGCAGTGGCGGCTGGGGAAGGTGACAAGCCCAGAGAGAACGTCATACATTCCATCGCAGATTCCCACGCACTTTGCAAACTGCGTGTTTCAGGGTCATCCTTTATAGAATCCGTGGCCTTTTCCTGAAAGCTGAGTCAAACTGGAGCCTATTCTAATTACAGTTAAAAAAAAATTAAAAGAGAGTTAAGAAAATAAAAAAATTTTTCTCTCCCCAAAAAATTCATATAGTGAAAGAAACCGTGCCTCGAGTCCAGGCTACAAAGGAAACAGGTTGTACTTTTTATTTAGGTTGAACATTTGGAATAACGGAAAATCCTTCAGGAAACACGGCGCTGGGAGCAGTGGGGTGTCTCCTGGCTTCTCCACTCCCCCCCCGCCCCCAACCCCGGAGGGGGCTGCCTACGTGGAGCTCCGAGCGCCCGGGACGAGATTTGCAAAACCTGTTGCAGAATTTCACAATCACACGCTTCTGGCTTTCTAGTTTGTTACCGGACGGGAGAAAGTTCGGGGAGGGGGTGGCCAGCGCTCGCCCTTTGGCTGCACCGCGGCTCCTCCAACGTTTGGAGCTCGGCGCTGGGTGGGCGGCAGAGACCACCGAACAATGGGATGCCTGAAGCTCTGCAGCGCAGCCGGGGAAGGCTTCGGAGCTGGGCGGGCGTGCAGACGGCCCCCCGCTCCGCAACTCCGAACCAGCCCCCCGCCGATCGCCCTCTGCGCTGGCCCTGGACACCCTCGGCTTCATACCCAGCCCGCGGTACTGACCGCTGGACTCGGGGGCCCCGACTAGCGGCGCCGCGAACCTCCAGCCCATCTATCTGCCCTGTGCTAAGAAAGGAACCGGTCAAGCACGACTACCTTACTTGCCCGCGGGTCGGGACCCGAGGACCTGCAGGGCCGGGGCCACCCAGGTTAGACTGGCAGGTGTGTGTGTGTGTGTGTGTGTGTGTGTGTGTGTGTGTGTGTGTGTGTGTGTGTGTGTGTGTGTGTGTGTGCGGCCTGAGGACCCCGGGAGGCTATGCAATCCCACCCGCTTTCTCAGACATAGGAAGAGACGCCCCCTTACTCACTCTATTCGGAGGCTGGAGCACAAGCGCAGGAGCAGGGAACTGGAAGCCGGAGCGAGAGCGCGCAGTCCCGGACTGTAGGCGTGTGGCGCCTTTAAAGTAAACCCTTGTGGGCGTGTCCACGGCGGGCCCCGCCCCTGCCCCGTAGCGCCCCCGCCCCGGCTTTGGAGGGCGGGTGGGTTTCCCCCACCCGCTCTAAGGACCGAGACAAAGGCTGGAATTCCGTTTCTCGGCGCGCCCCTCCGGAGGGGTCGTCTGCCTCCCAGGACTCTCCCGCCGGTTTCAGTAGGCGGGCAGCCCAGCTGTGCGGTCGGGGAGAAGCCCCAGCCCCCTGCGAGGTCGCCCAGGTCCACGAGGGGTTCCCGCTTCTCCTAAAACCTCTCTTGTCTACGTAAGCCCAGGGAGGTTAATTTCCCCAGAAGACTATATCCTAACACTTAGAAAATACTCTCTTAGAAAATACTCTCGAGCACTTAAGATTTTCAGCCTCTGGGAATACGCAGCCCTTCTGCAATTGAATGGAAATACTCATCTAGACTAAATAAATGACGTTATGAAGACGCCTCATTCCAGAATGTGTGTTGTTTTCCCACCACGAAGGCACATTCGCCAAGGGTCGCGCTTGCTGTTATCAAGGAAAGCCGCTAGACACTAGTGGACAATCAGGGCCACCGAATACCTGAACTACAGGGCATCATTTTCCACTAAACCACTACATGAATATCATTTTCCACTAAAGAAGTAAAATAATCTATCTTTATCTGCTGTACATTCAAGGTCTTTTCATGGCCTCTCTGCCAAAAGAACTGATCTCAGGGAAGTGGGGTACTCAAAAAGAGGTGCAGTAAATATAACTCGGGCACACCTGCATTAGCAGCCTCGGGTTTCAGAGCTTCCCAGCCTGTGGCAACTGAACATTGGCGCTGTCATTTTTGTTGTAAAGACAGACCTGAGCCTTGCGGGATGCGGCACCCATCACACACCGGAGAGATCACTGTTGAGAATCACTGATAGGGTCAAATGCAAAACTGCCTTACAATCTTCTAACTTTTATTTTACAGGCTTAAACGAATCCAGCTGCAATAACAACCTTGTTCTCTGCTCACCTAGTCTGGTGCAAAAAACATAGGGATGATTAACATCTGATATCTTTGCAGGAGTCTGGAGCTATTCCTACCTGCTGTGAACTTTACTTCATATGGGCAACCCTTGTTTTCATGAAATCAGTTCATGTAAAAGTGACTCACTCTTCAGAGACTACATTAAAAGTCTCTCTTCAGGATGTACATTCATTTTATCTCTATTGCTTACATTATATGGACTTTTTCTTTTTCTTTAATGGATTATGTAGATTTCTTTCTTTTTTTTGGGGGTCACACCCAGTGATTCTCAGGGGCTACTCCTGGCTCTTCACTCAGGAATTACTCCTGGTGTTGCTCGGGGACCATATGGGATGCTGGGGATCGAACCCAGGTCGGCCGTGTGCAAGGCAAACGCCTTACCAGCTGTGCTATCACTCCGCCCGGTTTATGTAGATTTCTACCGAATGAAACTATAACGGGGATTTCAGTGCTATACTGCCTTTCAGCAGTTCTTTGTCCTCGGTCTCCCCTGACCTGCCCTGCTCATACACTCATTCTGTAGTCATAAGCTATCATTTGAAGTTGGGATTGCTTCTAAATTCAAAGTATTTCTGCTCTCTGTGTGTTTCATAATGACCCTGAGTCTAATGGAAAACATTTGATTTAGAAAAAGTCTATCTGTGTGAGTTATCAACATTTTAAGCATAGTTTATTTCTATTTCCTTCAAACATTTCTTTAAGCAATTGATCCTTAATTATTATAAACATTAAAATGTTTCTTTTCGTTTCTTTAGACAGAGTGGTGCAGAAGAACGTGTGGGCTTTGGTACTAAATGATGTTTCAACATATATCCCTGCCTCTAGTGGTTCTTGGAACTAGGTGCCAAGTGCTTCACCTTTTCCTGCCTGTTTTGTTATCTGTAAAAGGATGATAATACAGACCTTTTCAGACTAATCACAGTATTAAATCAAAGAGTGTATGTAAAATGCTAACCATAGTACCTGGCACATAATAAATAATAAATGATGGTTGTTATGTTAAGCAAGGCTGTGAGAAATAAATAGAAATTGTGCTTGAATGTGTTCTTACATTATGGACTGAAGAACTTGGTAGTGTGAAGTGATTGTGTGTTTTACAAAACAGTTAAGACTTTTGCAACAGAAAGTAATTTTTTTTAATTTATTCATTTATTTATTCCCCCCCATTTTATTACACCATTTTAGACATACAATTGAAAGATGCTCATGTAGAGTTTTAGTTCTACAGTGTTCCAACACCCATCCCTCCACCTGAACCCATCTCCCATCACCAATGTCCCCACCTCCCTCCCCCCTCCCACACCTCAACTACTTGGCAGGTTCTGTATGTCATTTTCGTCTCCTCTCTACCTCTCCCTCCCGCCAAACTTTCCTGCACATCGTGGAATGCAGTGCATTAAAGGACATTACTGTTTTCACTATTTTAATGGACCACACGGCCGCTTGCAGCCACACGACCTGGGCTCGAACTGGTTTTGCTCTGTTAATCTGGTCGTGAGGTAGTTTCCCAGCGTCCGGACAGTGAAGGTGACGGCTAGTGTGGTGGGCGAGTCTCATCTGGCTGCTTCCGGGATCCCCAGAGATGATGGGCCCACTCCCAAAACCCATCTGTCCTCCCGGGGCCCCATGATCAGCTGGGCCCGGGGCAAGCCGAGTTCCAGCTTCCCCAGCCGCTTGTGAGGCTCTTCATGCTATGGCTGGTGGCACCAGGGCAGCTCCTGGGTGAGAAAGTAATTTTTGTACCTAGGGAAAAGCTAGTGGCAGAAATCTGCCTTTGTGGAAATCAATAAACTCTTTTTAATACCCCTAGTCTGTTTGACACTTTTCAACTTGGTGATAGGTAAAAATGAAGGTTAAATATGTCTTCAGAGAACATTTCTTTTTCTCCCAAAATGCATAAGACACTTCTAATAGCATCTCCATTCTCTGAAACCCGCTAACGACTTTCAAAGGAAAGTCCACTTTCTTTTTTTTCAAGTTTTTATTTATTTTTTTTTTCTTTTCTTTTTTTCCTTCAAATTTTATTACACCACTTTTAGACATACAGTTGCAAGATGCTCATGTCGAGTTTTGGTTCTACAGTGTTCCAACACCCATCCCTCCACCCAAACCCATCTCCCGTCACCAAATGCCCCCCACATCCCTCCTCCCCTCCCACACCTCAACTGCTTGGTGGGTTCTGTATGTCTTTTCTCTCCTCTCTATCTCTCCCTCCCGCCTACCTTTCCTACACATTGTAGAATGCAGTACATTAAAGAACATAACTGTTTCCACTAGTTTGATGGACCGTGTGGCCACAAGCGGCCGCCACGACTTAGGGGCCTCATGGTCAGCGTCCAGACAGCGAATATGGCAGCTAATGTGGTGGCCGAGTCTCATCCGGCTGCTTCCGGGACCCCCCAGAGGTGATGGGCCCACTCCCAAAACCCATCTGTCCACCTGGGGGCCCCATGGTCAGCTGAGCCTGGGGAGAGCCGAGTTCCAGCTTCCCCAGCCACGTCTGAGGCCTGGCATGCTATGGCTGGTTGCCCCAGGGCAGCTCCTGGGCAGGGGCCACTGGGCTCAGACAAAATGGAGGGGGGAAGGGCCAACCCCCGCTCCATCTGACAAATTCCTGGTGATTCCCGCTTCTGGGAGCTGCCTACCTGGGCTCGAACTCCTTTTTGCTCTGTTAATCTGGTCTTGAGGTAGCATCCCTCCCGGGCAGGCAGGTTGATCTGCTGCAGTGTCCGGACAACAAATATGGTGGCTAATGTGGTGGGCGAGTCTCATCCGGCTGCTTCCGGGACCCCCCAGAGGTGATGGGCCCACTCCCCAAAACCCATCTGTCCACCTGGGGGCCCCATGGTCAGCTGGGCCTGGGGAGAGCCAAGTTCCAGCTTCCCCAGCCGCGTCTGAGGACCGGCATGCAATGGCTGGTCGCCCCAGGGCAGCTCCTGGGCGGGGGCAAAGTCCATTTTCACGGTCTCTGTTCTAAGGCAAGTTGAACCAGCGTGGCCTTTCTTCACGACCTTGTGCTCCAAGTTCAGATTTTTCAAATATTTTTATTATTTTTCATTCCATGCTTCTTTTTCTTAACAAAACTTTGAACCAGATGAGTGTGGCTATAAACATAAAGCCTCTTTATTTTAGGGTAAGTATTCTTCCCAGAAATCAAGGAGACTGTCTTAGAGAGGAATTTGTAGCATAAGCTAAAGGGGACAAATCATTTCATTTTGCTGATCTACGTGGTTTATAATACAAAAAGAAGCAGCTGTTTTACCTTGTGCCCAAGCCACACTTTAGCAACAGACATGGGAATCAAAAATTACTCATATCCACCTTTAATACTCTGTAAAGCATTTTCTGACAGAGGGAAGAAACTGTAGAATTATATGTTATATGGGTTTACATTTTTAAAGGTAGAGGGCCGGAGTGATAGTCCAGCAGGTAGGGCATTTGCCTTGCATGCAGCCGGCCTGGGTTCGATCCCTGTCATCCCATATGGTCCCCCAAGCACTACCAGGAGTAGTTCCTGAGTGCAGAGCCAGGAGTTACCCCTAAACATCACTGGGTGGACCCAAAAAGAAAAAAAAAATTAAAAGTAGATCTGAGTACTTTAATCATGATATTTATCCTACTTACTTTTTTTTAAAAGTCACTTTCCTGATAACCTGCATGATGTCTTAATTTCTTTTCTCCTATGAGTGCACTCTTTATCTTCAATGTTATTATCTTCAGTTACGGCATTTGTTATTTATGTTTTCTTTTCTAGTCAAGCTTTGCAGATCTTCTAGCTCTGATTGTATGCTTTTTCATTACAGCAGTTTTTCTGGCTTTACTTTTTACTTCATCTTTCAAGACAGCTCATTATATCTATCTTGACAACTCTGTAAATGTTTTGCTTCATGTTTCTTCCTTATTTTCACTTCGTGATATCAGCCTTCTTCTTCTTGTATGTACCATCAGAACATTCCCCTTCTCTTTCTTCACTTTGCCTCTGTACCCATATTTTCTTTCATGTTTTCTATTTTCAGAGGAAAAGGTAGTTTTTCCAGTACTTAACCAAAAGTATCAACATTGCCTTTTGATCTGCTTCTTCAGCAGTTATTTTTTTTGTTGATTGGTGGTTCAGTGACCGGAATCGGGTTTCAGGAACATGTACTTTACCATTTAACTCCATCCTTGACCATCTTCAGAATTTAGTCAGGCCAGAGATGTCATTCAGTCACAGAGCACTTGCCTTAAAGATGTGAGGTCCAAGTTTAATCCTATGAAAACAAATAAAAAAATTCCAGAATTATTTGGTAATATATATCTCTACTGTTTCCTTCCTTTGAGATTATTAAAAAATGCTGTTTGTGGACTTAAACTTGCCTGACCTTTGCTGTAGATATTTGTGGTCACCTCTCCAGCACACATTCTTCTTCCCCCAGAAGTCTGAGTGTTTTTTTTTTTGGGGGGGTTCTTGTGGTTTCAGGAAAGTGACTCCACATCTCTGGTTCAGGGTGGAAAACTGGAATTCATCAAAGCCTTCTAACCACTAATTTGGATGCGGGGGTAGAACCTAAAGCCTGTCCCATGAAAGTGAGCCTGTACACGGCTAGGGCTCTGAGCCAGTGGCCTGCTCACCTGTCCTGGAACACGCTGATCCCACAAAAATTTGGCAGGCATATACCATCAGTGATTAAATACCTATCAATTATAGCATAATGCATTGTTTTCAAATTATTCTGTTATCTATCCTTACATCACTCCAAAGAGAAGCCTGACTTAATGGTTTTATGTGAAAATTATGCAATATGTGGGCATTTATAGTTTGCTGCAGGGTTGACTTTAGGTTGACCTTGCTGTTGCAGGACTCCTCTAAGAGCCTCTGCATCTGCCCTGGATTGCCTCCTGCAGATCACTTTGTAGATAGGGGGTAGTCTAAATGTGGCAGTTTATCTGACCATGTATTCTGTACTAGCTGGTATAAATATTCTCTCATGCTACCACAATCATCTTACCAGCATATTTGCCTGGCCACGTTGGATCTCTAAGTAATTAGACCAGAGAGATATGCTGTTTGCCTCCAAGCAAGCAAGCATGGCTCCCCTGATAACTCAAAGGCAACTAAAATACAAAACTACTGTGAAGTAGACGAGACTTGTGAAGGCTTGGAGAAATATTTAACTGGCATTAGTATTAGTCTTTGGTACAGAGACATGCCATCTCAGAAACCCCCTTCTCTACCCTATAAAGGCTTTTCCAGGCAGATCTTGGCTCAAAACATTAGCATATAATAGAGCCTAGGTGAGGGTGCTGGGAGAAATTACCTAAATTTGACCTTTCCTGCTTCCCATAATAGTGGGAGATCTGAGTTTCAGGGAATAAAACCAGCCTGCTTCCTCTCTCTTTGGGCTCTCTCTTTGTGAGCTCGCACTCTTCTTGGGAGTCTTGTCTTTTTGTCCTTTTTACAGGGCCTTAACACGTGGTGGCCGCCATCTTGGCCTACACGTGGCTGGGGTTCTGGCCAGGAATCCTAAGCACAGGGTTTTTCCTATTGCTGACTTGTATGCCTGAACCTGTGATAAATAAAACCTTTATAAACTGCATCGGATTCCTGAGTCTTCATCCATTCCCCGCCCGGCTTCGGAGGTAGAAGGGAACTCACTTCCCGGCATTGTCGGGGACCCCAGCAGCGTTCCACGACAACTTGCGACCACTGACTACTTTTGGACTAGCAGATCAGAGGAGCTGATCACCTCCCCCCCCCCACCCCAGCTCATAGAGATACACCCTGCAGCAGTCTTTTTAAAGTCCGGCCCAGGTATGCTGATACAGAGACTCACAGACATGGGGCAGAGTTGTTACCAGGCTCTCCCTGTACCCAGCTATTCACAAGGAACCCGGGAGGGATGGCGGGTTCTAGCCCTGGCCTGCCACCCAAGCTGAGCCTCACAAGAAGCCAGATGACCCCCACTCCATGAGGGGGCCACCATTTTCCACATCCGGACTCCCTCTTGTTAGAACTCCAACCAGCAGAGGAGCTGATCACACCCTGGCTTGCACGGTTCATTAATAAATGCTGGAGATCAGCGGTGACTACAAGTGTATGCCACCCACACGGCTGAGCCTGGCAAGCTACCCATGTTGTGTTTGATATGACAAATACCAGTAACAATTATAGACCTCATTCCCATGACCTGTTGGAATGGTTTGAGATTCTTTATGTTCCTGGAGCAAAACAGATGCCCTTAGGCTCTACTAGCATGAGACAGGACATATGGAGATGTTACTGGGGCCCGCTCGAGCAAATCAATGATGAATGGGAAGACAAGTGATACAAGTGATGTGGGCATTATGTAAAGTCTCAAGTGATGCAACCAGTTTTGCTAGCCAGAAACCAGTCTGAGGATGATTCAATACAAAAAGAGCAGAGAGATGGAGACAGAGCTCATAACAAACTACTCACAAAATTTACCTATCTGCAGAGAAACAAATGAAATACCAATGCCATTGAATCCATTTGGACAGATATTTTTCTGTTCAACTGGCATTAGATTCTCCATTGAGTATAAGTGGTTGACCGTTATGTCATAAATTCCTTCCTACTCCTCTCCTTTATCAGATAAACTTTAGTTACCCTCCCCTTTAGCCTGTGTCCAATTTAATGACCATTCTAGAAATGAAATAAAGTCTATGATTCTAAGTCTAAGTCCAGAAGGGCATGATGACTTTCTCCTTATCCTGCCCTCCCCAACCTCTTCTGATGACTTGCTGTGGAGAAAAGAAGCCATGTGAGGAGAAGCCTCAGGCAGCCTGTGGAGGGGGCCCACTTGGTGAGGAGCAAAGACCACAGCCAGCAAGCCAGAGCAGTTGAGCCTTGTGCCAATAAAAACAAGAGCTAAGTTGGAAGGAGATACCATGATCCTGTTAGATCTTGAAATGCCTCCAGTTTGGGCTGATAATTTGCAGCTCTTGAGAGACTCTGAGCCTCTCACTAGTGCGTTCAAAAAGCCCTATAGCCAAACCAATGATTATTTTTCAATCCTTATCCTATTTCATGTCTTCATGATAGATGGCACAATGCTGAATAAATATATGGTTGTGTATTTAGGCACAGAATGGATCTTTGACAAAAGATCCATTTTATTAGAAGTTTCACACAAATGTTAACTTCTGTTTCAAGATAATATTCTGAGGAGAAATGGGAATAAATTCTCAAGGTTACAACCACTAAGATTCTAATTTTGCACTCTTCCAAAATTGTGATAAAAGAAGCAGAATATGTAAGAATATATTTCAATAACTATTACCTTATATATGATAATAAGTAATAGATATTTCTAGAACAAAAGTGAAGATATTCATTACAGCATTTTGTTTTTGAGTCACACCTGGCATTACTCAGGGTTTATTCCTGGCTCTGAACTCATGGATCATTCCTGGTGGGCTTGGGGACCATATGGAGTGCTGGGGATCAGACCCAGGTCAGCCATGTGCAAAGTAAATGCTCTACGGCTGTACTCACTCCAGTCATACACATCACACTTTTACATAGAGATTTTTCTTGCTAATAATATCTAGAAAAAAATATTTTCCACCAAATTCGGGCGGGGGCAGAGATTTAGAATGCAATAGAACTTAACAAAAGAATTTTTATTTTCCCCTTATTAAAATAAAAGCATTTAAGTAAAGAATTAGCATAATTTGGGGTTTGAAAAGTAACATTTAGATATGTATTATATTTCAGATGCAGCTAAATAAGATTTCCATCTGTATTTTAACAATGACCAAAACTGCAGAGGAAATCTCATTAAAATTTCCACTTGAAACAGCATATATATAACCTATATATGCTTCTCTGGGAAATGATGTAAGAAGGTTAACAGGATTTTAGAAATAACTCACAATGCTATAATTGATAGGTGCTTAATTATTTATGGTATTTGTCTGCCAGGATTTTTCTATAATCCTCACACATGGGATTAAAAGTCATTTGTAAAATTAATCTTTTCTTGTAAAACAAAATAAAAGCTGTCAGGTTTCTGCAGCTCTCACCTCATAATGAAGGTGTTGAGCTATTGAAAACAGGTTAATAGTCTTAAAAATATTACTAGCTTCCATAAAGTCTATATTCATGTGTTTATAAGGAGAGCTGAGTTAGATTTTACTTTTTAAACATCATTGACTTACACAGTTCAAAAGAGAGTACAGAAAACTTAATTCCCCATTCCTAATTCTTAAATAATACCCTGTGTTAAAAGACTCAAGTTTTTACCTGTTCCTATGTTCACTTCAACAGAAGGCTTGGAGTGCCGGGACAGAGCCTGCTCTGCTGACCTGTCGATACTGTATGTTAACATGGTGTGATTAACTGTAATACTGTTCAAACATATACCTTTCCACGAACTTACAAGACCACTAGAGTCTTTGAAAAAAGTGTTGGGTTACCATTACCCACCTTACCAAATTCAGCTATAAGGTTTAGGTTGTATTATCAAATTTCTAGGTGTCTATATATTTTGGGAGAGGGACCCCCCAGGCAGTGTTCAAGGAACCTGGGGACCACTCCTAGTCACACTGAACCTGGCAGTGCTGGCAGACAGTTCAATGATTGTGGCTGGTGATGAGTTGCTGCTCAGGCCCCACAGTGTTGGTGGCTTCAGGGCCTACCCTGGGACTATGGTGGAGGAAAGAGGTACCTGGTGGAGGGTGTGGGGTTGGAACATTGCATGCACGGAACCCTACCACTAACAGTATTTAAATCGTGATGATTTAAAAAGTTAAAGCAACAGTATCTAGCATAGCACTTCATAAATGCTGGGCAACATTTCTTAACTTGAGGGAGAAATTCTTTTTTTTTATTATGTGAATTCTATACTTTTTAATATTTTATTATACCACCATGAGATATACAATTACAAAGATGTTCATAAGATGTTTTGGGTTTCGGTCATACAGTGTTCCAGCACCCATCCCTCCACCAGTGCCCATTTCCCACCACTAGGGAGAAATTCTTTAAATGGCTTGTGACAGAGTTAATAGTAGAAAGGAGCTCAGGCTCTAGTAAAGTCTCTGGTTGGCTGCACCTTTTCTTCTCAGATATTTTCTTTTGTGAGGCCTATAGCTCAGGATGAAACACATCCGATTTCAACTAAGTCCACGACTCCTCCTCCTCTTCTTCTTCTTCTTCTTCTTCTTCTTCTTCTTCTTCTTCTTCTTCTTTTTTTTCTTTCTTCTTCCTCTTCTTCTTTTCTCTTTTTTTCTCCTCTTTTTTTCTTCTTTCTTTCTTCTTCTTTTTTTTTTCTTCTTCTTTCTTTTCTTTTTTTTCTTCTTTTCTTTTTTTTCTTTTCTTCTTCTTCTTCTTTTCTTTCTTCTTCTTTTCTTCTTCTTTTTTTTTTTTTTTTTTGGGTCACACCTGGCAATGCTTAGGGGTTCTCTCCTGGCTCTGCACTCAGAAATTCCTCCTGGTGGTGCTCGGGGGACCATATAGGATGCTAGGGATCGAACCCGGGCCGGCATGGGCCAGCCGCGTGCAAGGCAAATGCCCTACCTGCTGGACTATCGGCTCCGGCCCCCACAACTCTTTCTTAACATTAGAAGACAAAAACCAAAAGAGAGAACCTCTTTTAATTCTAAAAGGTAAACTTTATTTACTACAAATTTTTTTTTTTCCTCCCATGGCTTCCCAAGAAAACGTGCCCAAACCTCTGGCTTTCTCTTGAGTCACATTTCTGTCAGCAAGTGATTTTGTGTTATTTTAGCTTTGTAAATTTTATTTCTCTCTAACATAACTTGTTTTTATGGTTACAGTGTAGATTATAGGATTATATCATTTCTCATATATATATATATATATTATATATATATAAAGCTCTGCCAAATTAAAAAGCTTCAAAGAGATCAACTATTTCTTTTAAATTTCATCCTAAATTTCATTGCCCCTTTAAAAATTACTTTCCGCTCCACTCCTTCCTTCCTCCCTCCCTCCCTTCCTTCCTTCCTTCCCTTCCCTCCTCCTCTTCCTCCTTCCTTCCTTCCTCCCTCCCTCCTTCCTTCCTTCCTTCTCTCCTCCCTCCCTCCCTCCTCCTTCCCTCCCTCCTTCCCTCCTTCCTTCCTTCCTTCCTTTCCTTCCTTCCTTCCTTCCTTCCTTCCTTCCTTCCTTCCTTCCTTCCTTCCTTCCTTCCTCCTCCCCCCTCCCTCCCCCCTCCTTCCTTCCTTCCTCCTTCTTTTTCTCCTTCCTTCCCCTCCCTCTTTCCTCCCTCCTTCCTCCCTCCTTCCCTCCTTCCTTCCTCCTTCCTTCCTCTCCTTCCTTCCTTCTTTCCTCCCTTCCTTCCTCCCTCTCTCCCTCCCTCCCTCCTCCCTCCCTCCCTCCCTCCCCCCTCCCTCCCTCCCTCCCTCCCTCCCTTTCCTTTTCTTTTTGTTTTTAGGCTGTACACAGCTATGCTCAAGGATTGTTGCAAGCACCCTGCATGCTGTAGTATCTCTCTGGCTCAACCACTTCCTTTGTCTACTTCTACATTTGTGAAGTAGACATTGGTGACATTTTTTCAGAGTCAGTTTCACAAAATGAATGAGTTTTCATTGGCTTCCAAGACACGGATTGAAGAATAGCAAACTGGAAGACAGTGCCAGGGTATGTATATGGAGCGTGGGCTGGGGCGCCCATCAGGTCAGGGACATTCTCCTCAGGCCTGCCACTGGATCCTGCAGCATCACATATTACTATAGCAATAGAAGCTCTTCTTTTAAAAATGGCTAGCTGTAAAAATGGTGAGCTTATAGATGTCAAGGTCAACTCTAGAATTTTCCAAACTGTATTCTAAGAAACAGTAGAGTTTCTTACATTACTAATGGGGAGACTACACTAATTTTCTTATCAAATAAATTTGAGATGCAGTTTATATTCTATCTTCCTTGAAAGTTTTATATAAGACACAAACATTTGATCCATTCCTAGCCCTGTTTATAAAGACCTTTTAAAAATACTCATTAATAACATTCAGAGAACTAATGTCCTAAGAATTGATAACTTGATCACTTGTATCCCGTTATTCATCGATTTGCTCGAGCGGGGGCCAGTAACTGACCCTATCACGTGCCAATGTAGCCCAATGGCATCTGGTTGATTCAGGAATATGAAGAGCCTCAAACCGTTCCTTCCAGGGTCTTGATAAGGAAATCTGACCATCTTGTAGGTGGGCGGCCACGTGATCTTTTGACATCCCATGGGATTCAGTCGGTAACTGCTCTACTCCAGCAGTCATCTCCAAATCGCATTACATGTCCAGCCCATCTGATTTTCGATGCCTTGGCAAGCGAGACAGCGTCCCTGATTCTGGAATAGCGACGGAGGTCAGAACTCCGGATTCCTTCTCTCACTTGAGTGAGGCGTGATATTCCAAGCATAGCTCTTTCAATTCCTCTCTGGGGAGACCGAATAGCATTCTCATCCTGCTTTCGTAGGGCCCAGGTCTCTGAGGCGTATGTTAATGCAGGGAGAATGGTGGAGTCAAAGAGATGTGCCCGGAGCTGGAGGTACTTTGTCCTTTTTAGCTATTTCTTCGATGCTTTTGAAGGCATTCCATGCTTCTCTCTTCCTCCTGCACAGCTCAGGTTTTAGGTCGCTCATCATGTTGACTTCTCGACCTAGGTACACATAACTGCTGCATTCAGAGATGTTTGTTATGTGGACCTAGGTACACATAACTGCTGTATATCAGAGATGTTTGTTATCATTTGAAATGATTTTGGTTTCTATTTCTCTCCTCAATTATTCTACAGGAGAACAGTAACCTCTTACTGTCCTCTTTTTTAGTTCTTAATGCATTTTTGTTCCTAGTGGATTCAAGTGCCAGAAGCTAGTAACTTCTGATTGTGTCTCTATGACTGGCAGAATTTTCCTTGACCATCAAATGGTTCATGCTAGGTTGTTCATCTATGATGAACATTTTCTGAGGTATTTTCAGTGGAATAGTCTGACACAGGGGTGTGTGCTGACTTCAGGGTCACCTGAAAAACTGTTAGTAAAGCAAATTCTTAGCCCCAAGCGTTGTTTGGAAACTCTGATCGAAATTGCAGCAATCTGTGTTTTAATAAGCTTGCTAAGAAATTCCAGTATGTACAGAAGTTGGAGAAGCACCAATTTAACACTGTTTCTATTCAGAGGGATTACAGGGACCAGATTTGCCTTTTGACTGGGAAAAACTAAAGCATTAGACAAAAATACGTAAAATAATGATGTGAACACTTTTGACATTAGCAGCTTGTGTGATCCCTGAAAAATAAAATGGAAATGAAATTCATGAATGCTCCAACTTTCTGTCTAGAGAGATATTGCTAAATTGAAGTCAGGGAGAGGGATCCCAATCTCTCTAAATAAAGGAATGTAGTTTGGAGGCCAAAGGCACCAAAGTGGATAGAATTTTCAGGTCAGAGCACAAGAAAGATCTCCTCCCAAATGGGTGAGTGAGAACAATTCAACAGCTATAAAGTTTTAGAGAAAGTTTATTCTCTCACAGTCAGAACTATAGAACCTTCTACTTGTGACTACTGTGACTTCTACTTGTGACTTCTACTTGTGACTAGCAGGGATTGATTTAAGGGAAAAGCAAAGATAGCCTGTGGGACTAACAGCTACCCTTGTGTTGGCAAATTAAGTCAAAAAAGGAGATTTGAAGGGAATAATGGTTTCAAAATAATATTTTTTTGCATCTCAGCACAAAGTTCTCAAATATTGATAGGAAAATTCACAACGAATGGCATTAACTAAAAGTTAATATGCAAAGAAGTATAAATTATAATGAGGGAACAGTACTATAAATTATAATGCTTTAAATCACCTGTATCACTTGTCATCCCGTTCATCAAATTTATGGGTTCAAAGATAACATAGTGGGTAGGCATTTGCCTTGTGTACATCTGAACCTGCTTTGAGCCCCAGCACCAAATATGGTCCCCTAAGCCTCCGCAGGAGTGATCTCTGATCATAGAGCCAGCAATAAGTGCTGGTGTTCAGCTGACTGTGACCACAACCAATAAAGATAATAATAATAATAACAACAACCATCAACAACAACAACAACAACAATAATAATAACACACTTTAAAAAAATATGAGTAAAAAATTAATAACAGATCCAGAAATGACACAGATAACCAGACACAAGAGTCATAAAATTAGTATTCCATAAATTCATAATATAGTTGAGAATTGCTTGAGCATGTTAAAGTACAGATGTGAAGACTTTTTTTAAAAAAGAAACAAATTGAATTTCTATAGAGAAAAAACAAAACAGTTTCTGAGGTGAAAATTTGAAGCAATTGCACTTAATAGGATAAAAAGACTAAGGAGCTTAGCACACTGCCAGGCGTTGCAATTTGTGTTAATTAAGCCACACCTATGTGTGAATTATCAGTGTTAAAGACAAAGCAACAGAAACCACCCAAAATGAGACAGAGAAAAAACATCAAAAAAAGTAAATGAGCGGAGCATTAGTTAGCAGTAAAACAACTCCTACTGACCTGATATATATATATATATATATATTATATATAGAGAGAGAGAGAGAGAGAGAGAGTATTTCCAGAGGTAAGACAGAAAAACATCACTTCACTTGATCACTTGACTTCCCGTAGATCATCGATTACTCAAGCAGGCACCAGTAACATCTCAATATGTCCTGTCACATGCGAGATAGCCCAAGGGCATCTGCCCACTCCAGGAACAGCCAGAGTGATAGTAGAGGGGTAATGGCTGACTGTGGTTCAGTCCCTGGTGCTGCATGTTCCCTTTAGGGCTGTCTACATGGTGTAGTTCCTGAGCACCAGTGGATTGGAGCCTAAACCTTTCCACCACAAGGGGGAGGGCGACAAAATAGGAAAAAGGGGAAAAAAATAAGAATTTTTTTTTTTGCAAATTTCATGAAAATTATGAGTCACAAATTCAAGAAACTGAATTGTCACTGTCAATAAGAAACATGAAAACTATGCTTACACACATCAAAGTTGTATTATTTAAACCAGTGATTGTTGCAGGACTCCTGTAAGGGCCGCTGCATATGCTCTGAATTTCCGCCTGCAAATCACTTCGTAGATAAGGGGGTAGTCTAAATGTGGCAGTTTATCTGACCATGTATGCTGTACTAGCTGGTATAAATATTCTCCCATGCTACCACAATCATCGTGGGACTAGCTAGATCTTACCAGCATATTAGCCTGGCCACGCAGGACCCCTGGGTAATTAGACCAGAGAGAAATGCTGTTTGCTTCCAAGCAAACAAGCATGGCTCCCTGATATACTCAAAGGCAACTAAAATACAAAACTACAATGAAGTAGAAGAGACTTGTGAAGGCTTGGAGAAATATTTAACTGGCATTAGTATTAGTCTTTGGTACAGAGACATGCCATCTCAGAAACCCCCTTCTCTACCCTATAAAGGCATTTCCAGGCAGATCTTGGCTCAAAACATTAGCATACTAAAGGGCCTAGGTGAGGTGCAGGGAGGGATTATCTAAGGGCATTTGACCCTCCCTGCTTTCCATAACAGTGGGAGGAAGGTCTGAGTGGCAGGGGTATAAAACTAGCCTGTTTCCTTTCTCCAGCGCTTCTTTTGGGCTCTCTGTGAGCGCTCACCCTTCTTGGAAGTCTTGTCTTTGTCTCCTCTTTACAGGGCCTTTACACGTGGTGGCCGCCATCTTGGCCTACACGTGGCTGGGGTTCTAGCCTGGAATCCTAAGCACCGGGCTTTTCCTTTTGCTGATTTGTATGCCTGAACCTGTGATAAGTAAAGCCTTTTAAAACTGCATCGGATTCCTGAGTTTTCATCCATTCCTCGCCGGCTTGGAGGTAGAAGGGAACTTCGCTTCCTGGCATTGTCGGGGACCCCGGCGGAGCTCCCGACAAGTGATAATGAGGGCTGGAGCAGTAAAGAGGAAGGGAGTTTGCCTTCCATGCAGCCGATATGGGTTCTATCCCTAGCATTCCATATGGTCTCCTGAGCACAGCCAGGGTAATTCTTGAGTGCTGAGCCATAAGTAATCCCTGAGTAACACAGGGTGTGACCCAAAAGAAAAAAATAAACCAGTGATAATGAAAAAAATCTTCACTTGATCACTTGATCACTTGAATCCCGTTATTCATCGATTTGCTCGAGCGGGCGCCAGTAACATTTCCATCTTTTTTAAAAAAATCTTAAAGTAGTTAAAGGGAAAAAGATCACAGTACCTGAATAGTGGGGAAACAGGTAAGAGTAATAGTAGATGTCTTGTTGACACAATACAAGTCACAGAAGTGGAGAAATATCTTTAAGCAGAGAAAAAAAATCTGTCTACCTAAAATTCAACCAAAATCAATGTGAAATTAAATTTCTTTTAGGCATCTAAATGCTGAATATTTTTTTGCAGTTTTAAAAATAATACTGAAAGAATTTGCCACAGTGGGCAGATCCAAAAAGTTTTGTTTTATTTTTAACTTTTAATTTAATTTTATTTTAATTGTATCAACATGAGACATACAGTTATAATGTTGTTCATGATTGGATTTTAGTCATACAATGCTCCAAAACCCATTCCTTCACCAGTGTTCATTTCCCACAAGCAAAACTCAGCAAAAAAAAAAAAGGAAAAAAAAAAAAAAAAAAAAAAAAAACCTAAATCAACCACTAAAACAAAATAATGTTAATAGGCATAGTTATCAAACTCCCCCTAAAATAAAATCTTAAAAGGACCTGTTGCATGGAATGCATGCTTTGTATGCAGGAGGTTCAGGCTTCATCTCTGGCACCTCTTGGTTCCCCAAGCACTGCAGTTAGTGACCTGTAGCTTCCATTGCCATGTATGGCCTCCAAACCAAAACCAACCACCAATAACCTAAACAAAAAACAAACAAACAAGAAACCGAACTAAATGAAAGCTAAAAAAAATTAAAACTACAACAAAGAATAGATGGGTCAAATAGAAAACAATGTCTGCAATATGGTAGATTTAGATCCAATAATATCAGTAAACAGTTGAGTAAATATCCTTCCTTCCTTCCTTCCTTCTTTCCTTCCTTCCTTCTTCCTTCCTCCCTCCCTCCCTCCCTCCCTCCCTCCCTTCCTCCCTCCTTCCTTCCTTCCTTCCTTCCTTCCTTCCTTCCCTCCTTCCTTCTCTTTTTCTTTCTCTTCTTGCTCTTTCTTTCTCTCTTGTCTCTTAGATAAACACATTTACTTTGATTTTCCATGAGTGTTAAATTTCTCTTAAAAAGTTGTGCAGTGAAAGATTAGGAACTTGAACTAATCATGGTTGTAATAGCAAACTGATCTTGGCAGTTATTCCTTTTCTGACTTAAGCATATCATAGAGAGATGCCTAACAAGTTCAGCCAAGAGACACTGCACAGAAGGCACTTTGCACTTCTTTCTTACAGTACTTACATAACCCCGATTGCTGTAGTGTACAACACAAGCCTGAAGTGTTCGAAGGGGATTTCTTCTTCACAAGGCAAAAAATTAGCAACCCAATTAAAAAAAAACTTAGCTTTGTCACTCTGAGACTCAAGAAAACTCTGCAGAACTTTTGGGGCCAAGTGTTCTAGTTCTTTGATGCCTACACTTTTGGAGACCACTGCTTTAGGATTATCTCAGCCTGCCCCTTAGCCTCACCAAATTCCACCTTCCTTGCTTCTTGTCAATTCTTACCTTCCTCCAGATTAAAGGCCTTATCCACTCATGTACCTCCTGTACTTTCTCACATGGGCTTAGCTAATTCCTGTTTATCCTTTAGGTCTTAATTCTAAAGTATGCATCTGAGTACCCCCTACTCCTCCTCACATTTCATATAATATATATGGGGCATCACTATTTGAATGGCAGAGATGGAAGAAAAGACAATTTATTATTATATTTCCCTTCCTTAGGATAAAATAGTTAATGTTTTTGGCGTCATGGTCTCTTCTCATCAAGACTGACCATCTTTTAAGGGCATTTCTGGAATCTGTTATGTAAGTTGAGGTAATCATGCAAGGGGAGACATGAGAAATAGATAAACCTGAAAAATCCTGACTAGGGAGGGAAAGTACTAGAGGTCATGGAAAAGCAGAGTCAGGCAAAAGAAGCTGAGTGCTATTAATGAAGGAAGACAGTGGGATATAAAGCAAAATTGTGAGGAATTTGACAGGGAATGGGGAATGGGTGGCCAGTGCAGAGAAGCCCTGAGTAGATATGGGAAATGTATGAATGATGATGCTGAGAGTTAGAGGAAAGGAAAAAGAGAATGTCAAGTTGTGGGGTTAGAGCGATAGTAAAGCAGCTGGGGTGTTTTTCCTTGCATGCGGCTGGCCTGGGTTCAATCCCTGGCATCTCATATGGTCCCCCAAGTACTTCCAGGAATAGTTGCTGAGTGCATAGCCAGGAATAATGTCTGAGCCTCGCCAGATGTGACCCAAAAAAGAAATAAAGACCCAAAAAAGTTTTGTCCTCGTAGATAGTAAACTAAAGTCCTTTTGCCTCAGTACACACTGTAAGAGGCAGAGTCAAGGACTGAAATTGATGCTGCCCTCGGTTTAAAATTTCATCTGGTTGAATATATTAGGTGCTTCATAAATGTTGGCAGAATTAATACATACATGAAAAATACAAAATAAAATCATATCAAGAGAGTCTGAGTGCTGATTACAAAAGATCAATTAACTTTGCTTTTGTAAATTAACTTTCCATATAGATATTATTAGTTATTTTAGCAGATTTGGAAAACCAGGAGTTGTTGCAGGACTCCTAAGGGCCACTGCATCTGCTCTGAATTGCCGCCTGCAAATCACTTCATAGATAAGGGGATAGTCTAAATGTGGCAGTTTATCTGATCATGTATGCTGTACTAGCTGGTATAAATATTCTCCCATGCTACCACAATCATCGTGGGACTAG